>JALNIO010000689.1:4092-44982 GCA_023509875.1 Rugonectria rugulosa | reverse complement strand
GATTTGTAATTAATTTTTAAAATCTTTAATTTAAGGTGAAAATCCAAGTGGTTCACTCGCTTGGATGGCTCACTCGCTTATCATATACGTTACCCTTTTTAGCCGTGTGTTATAATGTTAATGCCGGATTTGGAAGTGTGCTAAAGGTGGTGCTAAGAGCGCTGGAGCTATAGCGCTGGAGGGCCTAAGACCGCTGGAACAGCCTTTTATCATTCATTCTATATTGTCGTATCTTTTAGGAGTGACGAAAAATTGAGCTGAAATTGGGTAAAAATGTAACTTTTCGTAAGGTATGTTTAATTGGAGATCCTTTCTTATCGTGACCTAGATTGGAAAAGTTACCTTACGGTATAAAGTATATTACTATTTTGAGGCAAAGCCTAAGCCATAGGCACTTACGGCTGCTAAATTAAGGCTAGCTGACTTTCCTACAGCTATAAGAATTCGTCCTATGTTTTCGTCCTCGAGCCGATCGGGGCCTAAGTTCGATCTGCATTTTCCTCATATTAAATACTTTCATACAACCGGATCACGAGTTTCAAGCTTCACTTGTCCCAGCGGAAGAAGTATCCAAATTCCACATGGACATCTCAGATGAGTCGAATCCGCGCGACCAGCTGGAATCAGCACCCGACGAGACCCGCTTGGATTTGATCGATACGACAATCGACAGTTCTGAAAATCGCAAAAAACTCAGAACAGCAATCGAGAACGATGACGGCCAAGAGTTGGAAAACCTCCTTGCCTCGGATATACATCTCCTGGAGGCCCCACTCGAGTATGAATTGACTGAATATGACAAGACTACTGTACTCGAGATCTCCCCTTTGGCTCGAGCAGCAGCATCAGGAAAATCCTCAATTGTGGAAGTCCTTTTGAGTCATGAAGCAGATATCGACGCAGAGATACCATCCATTGGGGGAACAGCATTGCATCTGGCTGTTCGATCTGGTGATCAAGCGACCGTGGATCTGCTTCTTTCCAAGATTACAAATGTCAATCAACCAGACAAGGGTGGTTCGACTCCCTTACACTTGGCCTCCAAATATGGTCACGTCGGCATCGTCGTTAGACTTTTGGATAAAAAATGCGACCTTGGGCTCACGGGATGCCGAACAGTCTACACCGTTCCATGTGGCCTGTATGTATGGTCGACTGGACGTTCTGGAAAAGTTGTCAGAAAGAGGGCCAGAAAGTCAAATCCAGAACAAGAACATTTTTGGCCATTCCCCGTTGGCACTGGCAGCAATGAATGATCGAGATACTATTATCCAGTGGCTATTACAACATGGAGCTTCGGTTGACGAGCGAGGATCCGACAACATGAGTGCCTTGCACAAGGCCTGCAGAAACGGAGCAGTCAAAGCAGCTAAGATACTCCTGGATTCTGGAGCAGATGTTTGCGCGACCAGTGGTGATTATTCGCATACGCCGATATTGCTGGCATGCTCGAATCCGCAAATAGAATTGGTCAAAATGCTGGACGAGCGAGGTGCCCTCACTCCGGAAGTCGATGATAACGGAAATACCGGTTTCCACCTCATGGTCTATGGTTCAACAGTCTTCTCGCCATCACATCAGGCCGTACTCGGTTTCTTAGTTGGCAGAGGAGTAGACATTAACAAACTTAATATTTACGGTTGCTCGCCTCTCCACATTGCTTGCGGAAAGAAAATGACAGATTTCATTAACCCTCTTCTTAATTTGGGCGCCGATATTAACCTTAAATCCTCTGGACAAGAAAGTACTGCTCTTATGGTGGCTTGCTGCAAGTCTAATAGTGAAGCCGTTGAGATTCTTCTTAACGGAAACGCCGATATGACTCCCACGAATCATCACGGACTCACAGCTTTAGCACTCGCCTGCCACTTTCACCGACTGGCAAACGTCAAGCTCCTTATAGATAAAGGGGCAAGTGTTGCAGTCCATGATCATAAAAATCACACACCGTTATGCACTGCGGCTATGAATAGTCAGGTAGAGATCATGCTTGAGCTCTTGAAAACACCTGCTTATTACCCGCCAATTCCCTTGCAGAGAAAGGTCGCCAAGGAGGACCGATGTCATCTTCAAGAGATTGAGAGTGGATTGATGAGTGGGTTCGACAGCAATTCGTATGAATCGCTGGATCAGCTTTATACAGTCATGTTCTGGGCTGTTTCCAGAGGTTGTTTGGAACTGGCTAACAAATGCATCATCCACAATCCAGATGTGCGTGATTGGAATCGCGGGGGCGCCACCTGGCTTCATATAACGGCTTATTACGAGCAGTATGAACTCATCCGGCATCTCTTTTTTGACATGGACCCAGGAGCACAGGATGACAATCACGCTACTGCGTTGCATATAGCGGCGGACGTTGGTGCCACGGAAACTGTGAAATGCCTTCTTGAAATGACAGTTGCGCAATCTACACGGGCGCTTGTCCAGCCTCAAGTCACGGCTATACCGATATGTGATGGCGGAAGTGAATCGCCGCTGGCGATTTCTATCCGGCGAAAGCACATAGCCTTGACGAGTATGTTCTGGACTGCAATTCAAGATCTCGGAGCTGATCAAACGTTCATGCGGGACAACCCGGGCGAAGCTGGCTACATCCTTGAGATACTGGCCCAGTATGAGAAGCCTGGAAATGAGGACGTTTTAAGTCACTTGTTGGAGCAATGGAACGACTGTCCGGTGCCGAGTCCCCAGCCATCCACAGCGCTTTGTTGGGCAGTTCACTGCCAGCAGGCCCCCGTGCTCTGGTGGCTGTTATCCAAAGGCGGTTACTCGTCCAGTGATGCGATGGAAGATGCTGGGAAGCGTGCGAGGGAATTACAAGGTGATATTGGAAAGCTAATCCAGGGACTGTTTGAACGTCCACCGCCGATTCTTGATCAAGTCGCAAATCCGAATGATGACAACCCCCCCGCATTGCCAAAGCCCCTGGACCATACCAGCTGGACCCTAGAATCCAAAGGAACTATCATTGATATATACTCTACCGGTCAAGCTACCAGTGTCCAACATCTTTCGCCCAGGATTGGCGAGATAATTTATCGGGGTGAAGGACCAGAGGTTCTCATGAAGAATGCCAAGCGTCTCGATCGGCGCGATTTAGACGCGTTGAAAGAAAGTTTCTTCAAGGCCCTACAGTCAGGCATGACAGCTGAAAATGCCTACTCGGGTAACTTCAAACACCCACACGTTGGTTTCTCGAAAGCTGGATCGCCCCAACGAGTTGGTTATGATGGAAAACAAGACTCTAATCGTATCACCGAGGGCATCAAGTTTCGCTGGATACATCTGCCTATGACTGACGTAAGATTCTCAGAGTTTATGCAAACTGTAATGCTTATTTATGCTGACGGTTGAGCGATGGCTAGTTGCATTTGATGAGAGTGAGTTGAACGATTATGCTATTTTATGAGTGGCATCTCATTTCCTTCGCTGCAGGACCTCGTGGCCCAGCTGTCACATGATGCCTCACGATCTGAGATGGATCATGACACATTGATGAGACATTTTAATCGAAGCTGGACGGAGCTGGCGGCGGGTGGGAAGCGTCGTTACATGAAGCCCCAGTGCATGGTATGCGTGCTGAACACTTCTATACAAAGGACCTACTGACTTTCCCCTGACAGCGTCTACGGGTGCCAGACACCGGCCAAGTAAACAATGCTACAAGTGGCCATCAAAGACCAACGCAGAGCAACACCCCTACGGCCATCTACGTGGGAATTAGCCTAGTCAAACGAAATACAGTATCATGCTGACTCAAATTTAAACAGATGCCGTATCTCACTCTGCGGGATCCTACAAGACCTGCAGAGAGCCTGAGCCAGCCTCTTCCTTCTGAAAATTGCCGTGAGACTGAGGCCAACCGCCTAGAAGGGCTAGACGAATCAATTCAAAGTCGCAAGTCGAGGCAGATCGCACACATTCCCGTGACCCTCGACCAATTCTACTATCCTATTCTCGACGACACCTCTCGAAGGGACGCAGATCAAGTCCTGTCAAGATTTTTACAAGGTAGAAATCACTATGGTAAAGAAGAACCTGGACCTATTGTGCAGTGATTAACCTTTAAACTAACGATTCTGGCTCAGACGAGAAGCAAATTTTGATGGTTGATCAACTTTGGTTATGGGTTATTGACGAGAGTACGAAAGTTATTGCAATATTCGTTGCTCTAGATAGAACCAGCTGACACTACTCAGAGACAATTATTTCTGCTACCACGGAAACGATGGGAGCCACTGCACCTGATCAGGGACCGCAGACCAGCCTCCTTCAGAACGTGCTGGACAATATGGTACACGGCGAGAGGAAAAGCCGATTCGAGTTGCCTACATCTGTAGATTCCATGATGGAGCTAATTCTCGGAGTCGCAACTAATTTCTTCATGAAGAAATTCGTGCCCGTTCCCCAATCAAGCCGCAGAGCACCCATAGACATATTTCGAGAGTCAATTAGAAATGTGGTCTGTAGCATACCAGCAAAGTCGTAGCAAATACTTGAGCTAATTGTGTTCGACAGGCAAACAAGGAAGTCGAGCTATTCACGGAATTTCTCGGCGACCTAGAGCGAGAAGAGAATGAACAAAAAAACAACAGCCACTCTAACAGCCGCTCTCATACGACGGTCCATCAGGTGCAGCAAAACCCATATCACATCATCTCCCGCGAAACCAAGCTTCTCAACGAGATACGAGACATTCGAGACGAACTTTCCATACTCAAAGCCCTCGCGGAGGACCAGGAGATTGTTTGGAAGGAGACCTTTCAGTCGGAGAATCTAAAGGACTGCCTCCAGTATCATCACCCCTGCACGCCGACTGATGTCAAGAGGGATCTAGACCAGCTGCTAATCGAGGCAGAAGAAACAAAAGACTCTGTCAGCCTTTCTCTCAAAATTATGGTAAACTCATGCTAACTGAGGAACATAGATCAACACGCTTCTTGACTTGCGGCAGAAACAAGCAAGTATCAAAGAGGCAGAGTTCGGGCGAGTGCAAGCCAATGATTCTGCTAGGCAGTCTAACATTGTGTTCATTTTCACGGTCATCACAATTGTGTTTGTAAGTATCGCCTGACCTGACAGAGATACACTGGTAACGGAGCTGACTGATGGCATGTCTACCAATCCAGCTCCCGCTCTCGTTTTTATCATCTCTCTTCGCATTGGATGTGTCCAGTTTTCCGCACAACGCCGGACAGGTCAAATACGAGTCATCATGGTTATTCCCCGTCCTATGTGAGTAACCATACGCTCTGCTGGAATCAAACGCTCATATGACCGACAGTTGGTGCGACAGCCATGGTGTCTATTCCTTCCATTGCCCTGGCGTGGAAGATAGATGCTATTTCACAATGGTTCCGGTTCGGAGGTGGAAATAGCTCTGGTAAAGACCTTGTGCCTTCGGGGGACGAGCATGATACCGAGACGCGACGGAGTCTAACAAGGGATCTGAGAAATTATTTGAGACGAAGAGGAAGCAGGCGTGACGAAACCGTATTTGCTTAGCAAAATGACCTTTTTCTATTTCTAGTCTCATCCTTCTCTTGTACTTGAGGGTTCTGGTAGCATCAAATCGGAATTTTACTAATTTATTAAATAGCCTACGTAGTAGGGAAGTATTATATACTATTACTTTCCCAAGAATGATAGCTTTAGATCTAAAATTGGAATTCAGTATACCTAAGTTTCATGTTCAAGTACTTTAGTATCCAGGCTAAAAGGTGAGATTTGCTCTATTACCTATTTTCGAAGGTAGCATCCGCGGATAAATGCCTCAGTCATACCCAACGGATCGATGTGGGATGAGAAAATTCCGGGTGATATATCTCAGAGCGGGGAATACGTATGGCAGGGTTCTGCTACATATATACTGTTGTACGGAGTTAGGGAGCATAGATTCTCTTCACAAACCGTCTGACGCCATCCGGAGGGATGATGATGTGCGCTATCTCCTGCAAGGCCAATTGCGCCATGGGCCTATCACATCCTCATCATGAGATAAAATCCCTCCCAAAAGTCTTGGCTCTGCCCAAAATCCACCTCTCGATGCTTGATATAAGCTTAAAGCGGTCCGCAAACTACCCCGGATGCAGGGAGGTGAGACGGTGAGACTACTTCCAAGACTCAGATGGGCACACTGAGTGTGTCGATCAGTTCCCTCCGTGTCATGTACCTGGTCCGTTGTTGAGCAGACATGCTCGTGCCTCGGACTTGTTATCTACTTAGTTAATATCATGCCTCTTGGCAGCATCGTTTTGTCCAATACAACGCGCGCATGTCCTATCCCACCGGCGCATCTCCATACAGAGCGTCTTGCAACCATCGTCACGCAATGCGGTGGGATGGAAACACGTTTGCAGTGTCACCGGGATGAAGATCCTGCAGATTGACAGAGACGCAGAAATACTAGGTCGTGCAAAGGATAAATAGGCGACGCAGACCAGTCCCCAAGTCGCTATTTGTTGTGCTTCGCTGGTGTCTTTGATTGGATGCTTCAATACAAATCCCGGGGAGAATCTCATTGGATTGATCTATTGTGATCTATCTAAGTCACTATGACCATCATCGGGCACAAGAAGAGCCATGACTCTCCTGAGCTCGACCACGGACGCGAAAGCGATGGCGGCGTCTTCTCAAAGGAAGCCACCCAGCCCGCTGTCGTCGTTGAAGAAGACAGCATCATCCAGAAGAACCCCCAAAAGACTTGGAAGTCATATCTTTGGGATACGCTTGACAAGTCCCCAGAAGAGAGAAAGTTTCTGTTCAAGCTAGACGCCGTCATTCTCACTTTTGCAAGCATAGGCTACTTTAGCAAGAACCTGAACCAAATCAACATCAACAATGCTTTTGCCTCTGGTATGAAGGAGGATCTCAACATGTACGGGAATCAGCTGAATTATATGCAAACCTGTTGGACTGTCGGATACGTCCTAGGGGAAGTCCCGAGGTAAGTGAAGGACCAAACCTTGGAGAGAGGCAGTTTCTAACGTTTAGCAGTAACTTGATGCTTACACGAGTTCGGCCATCCATCTGGATCCCGTGCTGTGAGGTCACCTGGTCCGTCTTGACCATTCTTCTCGCCAAATGTACCAACTACAACCAGATGTATGCACTCCGCTTCTTTATTGGGCTTGCTGAGAGTGCCTTTTATCCCGGAATGCAATATGTCATCGGTTCGTGGTACCGCAAAGATGAACTGGCAAAGCGTTCCTGCATCTTCCACGCAAGCGGCGGCATCGGCGGCATGTTCTCTGGCTACCTCATGGCGTCAGTCTACAACCTAGGTGGAAGGCACGGCTTTCACGGCTGGCAGTGGCTCTTCATCATCGACACCGTCATCTCTCTCCCGCTGGCACTGCTGAGCTTCTTCTTCCTCCCCGACGTGCCGGAGATTGACAAATCCTGGTGGCTCTCCAAGCAGGAAATTGAATTTGCAAAGAAGCGCATGGATCTCGAGGGGAGAGCCAAAAGAGCGCCGTACACAAAGGCAAAGATTAAGCGAATCTTTTCCAGCTGGCACATTTACGCCCTCCCCCTCTTGTACATCTTCTTCAACAACGGATGCGGAACCGGTTCCCAGCCTGCGTTCCAGCTTTGGCTAAAAGCCGAGGGTCGCAGTGTCCACGACATCAATGTTTACCCTACCATCACCTCTGCGGTTGACATCGTGGTAACCCTGATATACGCGTGGACCTCGGACACGATATTCCGCGGAGAACGGTGGCCGCCCATTGTCTTTTCAGGATGCGTCAACCTCTTTGTCAACATCAGCCTTTCCATATGGAACATCCCGGATCGTCTTAAATGGGCATGCTACATCATGGCCGGCTTCGCAGGCGGGATCAGTGGGCTTACATTTGCATGGGCACATGATATCTGCAAAGACGACAATGAAGAAAGGGCACTGGTCACCGGCACAATGAACGAAATGGCCTACGTATTCCAGGCGTGGGTGCCACTGTTGATTTGGCAGCAGGTAGAAGCCCCGCGCTATCCAAAGGGATACGTCACGATGGCTTGCATTGCGTTCAGTCTCATTACAACTGCCTTTACCATCCGGTACCTACATGCCCGCGAGGTCGCCAAGAAGGAGAAATCCAATGAGGCTGTAACTGAAGGTTAGCCACTTAGGCAAGCCAAGCCCAAAGAGTCAACAGGTTAGGTTTGAAGGCTTATGCAGGTTGTTATAATAGGCATTGGCTGTCTGTACATCCGAATCTTACTAGCACAAGTAGTCAACAAAGGTTACATGTCTTTGCGGCATATATGTAGTCTGTAGATGTCTCCATTAGTCTAAGCAACTGCGACCTTTTTTTATTTACTTCAGTAGGTAACTCTTGATCGTGACCAAGTAGTATGATTATAGTTCCCATTTATGGGATATACGTAGTCTACTATTGTAGTAAAGTACTTGAACGATTCAGTCATGTTACTACCGTTCGTCGATTCGTATCTAACCCAGTGATCCGACTTGTCTTCAAATTATGCGGGGGCTGTCCTTGGCGCCTGCAGCAGATATCAGGTCAGAAAATCTTGACAAGGACTTCAGTAAGCCTACCCTGGGTTCCACATCCTGATGACGCGTCGCGTGTAGTAACTAGGTAGTCGAGTCTTTCAGAAACAGCTCTATTGATGTGATTTATCTCGGATCTATCCTTTTGTCAAGTGAAGCCTGCCAAGCTAAATCCAAAAAACCTCAGTGTACGCTATAACTTGGAAATCAACGTTGAGCATCTTGTTTTAGAACTGGGTTGTGGTCACGACAATTAGGCTTGACTAAAACTAGAATAGGGCTGGATTGCAGACAATTACCATAGCCAATCGGATTATATCAGGTCGGAGATGCTTTGTACTCCTCATCTAGGTGAGAAATGGTCCATCTGGGATACCTACCACGAAATACACCATCTGAGACTTCTCCGCATAGCCTCGTGGCGTGATATCTTCTCCGCTAACTGCGACTCTGAGTACTCCGAGGCGATGCACTTACCCAATTAATGGATATGCCAAGGTAATGTAGTCGCTTAGTCGCTGGATGATCAACTAGAGGAAGCAAGCATCAATCACAGTCCACGTGTCTCTTGCATGAACACACAACGCCATGCTTGCATCTGTACATATTACACACACAAAGACCCATAACCTTTACTGACATTTCAATTGACGCTTGGTTCTTGCAGCCGATGAGAAGGACTGGCTCAGAGGTTGCGCGGGTCGTGATCCAACAAACGCTACCCGCTTCCCCCCAAAGAGGCGTACGACGTCCTAGAAACACATTGGTAGGGATATTTGACGCCTTCTCAAAACATGACGTCGACGGAGCCGTCACAAGACTGATCGAGGCATTTTTTCTGCGGTCTCGGCCAAAAATCTTAAGATCACGCTCCGCTGGTCTGGAAGGGCATCTCTCACAGCCGTGAGGAAAGCCGGGAACAGTCAAGACTGGGGATGGAATTGTCGTTTGAGAATGGAGAGTTGTGGAGAATGTCGGAGATGGCATCCCGATGGCAGGGCTTTTAGTCATTGGTCCTGGACGGCTCCGCAGAGCTGAATCTTGGAAAGCTAGGATTATTGAGAGCGAGGGGGAGAGACTCGTATATGGCACGATGGGTTGTGAGTAACTGATTTTGCAAATTTCAATGGTCCGGCAAGTAAGGCTGGGGAGGTAGAGACGAGGGCATTGTAGGAACTCCTCATCAAAATCTGTTCTTCCAAGAAAGTCAACATTGCTTCTCAAGTTCCCAGCTCTTCAAGTCAAATATACTGGTCTAGCAGAAAGATGAAGCACGTCCAATCACCCTACAATATCGTCCAATTCGCAAGAAAAAACCCATCAAAACCGGCGTATTGGATAAGCTGATCACAAGCATACTGGACTAAGAGCCGGATCACGCTCTTCTTTGCTTGTGGTGGCATCGGAACACTGTGCTCCGATGGTACAGTAAGGTGAGTTCATGGGGTGAACGCTAACACGGCCGCCACACCTACGCGGCCAGGGGTACCTTTTTCCTTTCTCCCTGTGTTTCTGAATAACATCGCAAGAAGTTGAAAAGATTCAACGATGAGAGCAGGTGGAAAGATTGTATCGAGGAACATTGAAACCAAGAGCAGGGCCATCATGATCAGTCTCCCTTACCTATACAGAGATTCCTTCTCAGCGTCGTGCGTGGGATCACTGTGAACCCGCCGGGGATCCCTGCACGAAGCTCCGCGCTAGGTAATATTTCAGGTAGTCGACGACTCCCTCCTCCTCCCCCAGGGACGTCTTCCCCGGACTTCCAACTTCTCGGCGAGCCCTGTCAAGCCAATGAGCAGCGCTTGTTCCCCGTTCCTTAAGCCCAAATTCTCCAGATTTCAACAATGTAGCCTATCAAGTGGCGATACCCCGACATTCCCGGCTCCGCATCCCCAGCTCTCTCCTCTCGTACCCCCAGGTCGGTCAAGCCCGCACCGGAAGGAAACAGCTCTCCAGAACTAGCCCCTTCCTGTTTGCAGCACGTTCTGCAATATGCTGTTTAGAGCCGAGCTTACCCTTGTTCTGCTTTCATGGCCCTTTTCTATATAAGGATGCCATCTCCCTCGTTTGCCGTCAATTTTGCTCTTTTCCAGGTCATCACTCGACTTGAAGCATTGCTCAGCTTTGCTTTACTCCTCATTACTTAGACCTATCTTGTTCAGTTCTTGAGTTTGATTCATCCTTCATCACCATGAATACAATCCGAAAAGCCTCCCTGAGCAAGCCTGAGGAGGCTGGCAAGGCATGGCCTGCCATCGCCATCGGTCTCTTTGTTGCCTTTGGTGGTATTCTTTTCGGGTAAGCTCACTCCTTAGAGATCGCGAGGGAGAGAGCACAAACTGACAACGTTGTTCATCAGTTACGATACTGGTACGATTAGCGGTATCCTTGCCATGGACTACTGGCAGCGCCTTTTCAGCACCGGCTATAAGGATGCAAACGGCGACCCTAGTATCACGACCGCCCAGGAATCCGGCATTGTTTCCATCCTCTCTGCCGGCACCTTCTTCGGTGCCCTCTCCACGCCCTTTTTTACCGACTATATCGGTCGTCGCCCCGGTCTCATGATCTCTACCTGGGTTTTCAACCTCGGTGTGGCTCTCCAAGTGGCTGCTACTTCTATTCCTCTCTTCATGGCTGGCCGATTTTTTGCTGGCTTCGGCGTAGGCCAAGTCTCCGCTATGAGTATGTCAGATATTCTATCCGCACAACAGCACCCGTGCTCTTCATTTGGACGCTTTAATCTAACCTCGTCCAGTTCCTCTGTACCAGTCCGAGACGGCCCCCAAGTGGATTCGAGGTGCCATCGTTGGATCATACCAATTGGCCATTACAATTGGTCTTTTGCTTGCAGCTATCGTCAATAACGCGACTGGTGGTCGTGATGATACCGGTTCATACCGTATCCCCGTCGCCGTTCAATTTGCCTACTCTATTGTGCTCTTTGTCGGCATGATATTCCTTCCCGAGACTCCTCGATTTCTGATCAAGAAGGACTATCACGACAAGGCTGCTCAAGCTCTATCCAAGCTCCGCCGTATTCCTTCTGACCACCCCGCTATTCAAGCTGAGCTTGCCGAGGTCAAGGCCAACTACGACTTCGAGAAGAGCCTCGGGACCTCTTCATACCTCGACTGCTTCAAGCCCCCAATTCTAAAGCGACAATTCACCGGCTGTGTCCTCCAGGCTCTACAACAACTTACTGGTATGTCGTGTGATGTGAACCAACCTATAAGGTGTGCTAACAGGCTAAATTAGGGATCAACTTCATCTTCTACTACGGTACCAAGTACTTTGAGAACTCTGGCATCTCCAGTGGTTTTACTATTTCTATGATTACATCCGGTATCAATGTTGCCACTACTATTCCTGGACTCTATGCTGTTGACAAATTCGGTCGCCGTCCTCTTATGTTTTGGGGTGCTATTGGTATGTGTATTGCACAGTTGATTGTGGCTGTTAGCGGTACCTTATCTACAGGCCAGCACGATAATGGCGTCATCTTTGTTAAGAGCTTGGCTGGACAGAAGATTGCAGTTTCTTTTGTGTGTGTCTATATCTTCTTCTTCGCCTCGACCTGGGGTCCTCTTGCTTGGGTCATCACCGGAGAGATTTTCCCTCTCCACACCCGTGCCAAGTCTCTCAGTATAACCACTGCCACACAGTGGCTGTTTAACTGGGCTATCGGTATGTTCCCTCACGAATGCATTAATTTGTCATGTTTACTCATTCAGCATAGCTTACTCCACTCCTTACCTTGTTGACTACGGTTCCGGCAAGGCCAACCTTCAGTCCAAGATCTTCTTCATTTGGTTCGGCTGCTGCTTTTTGTGCATTGCATTTGTTTACTTTTTCGTTTACGAGACCAAGGGTCTCTCTCTTGAGGAGGTTGACCAGCTTTACACTGAGGTCACGGTAGCCAGCAAGTCTGTTGGCTGGAAGCCCAGCGACGGCGTCTCTGGACCAGCTGGAAAGGTGCTTGGCAATGATGCGGAGGTGTCGCACGAGGAGACGAAAGCGACGGTTTAACGTGGAGGAGGGCTAGTCATTTCTATGACATGTTATCTCATGAGTTGAATTACTGAATTTGGAAGTTCTCTTGGGTAGGGGTTGGTAAATATTAGACTTAGCTAGCACAAGTAGCATGTTTACTTTTGCTCATTTGCTCCCAAGCTGCCTGTGAATCTAGGGAAACTTTGAAAGACTGTAACCTGAAAAGGCCTTTCTGGAATAGAACAGTAACCCCTCAAGCTCAGGTCAAGCGCCTCCTTGCACGAATTATGTCGTTGCTGGAGCTGCCAGGGTCACTACGTTCTGCATCCCCGTTCCTGAATATGAATGTAAATATCAACCGTCAATACACGACAAATGCCAGTATCCAAGGGGATATGCCGTAAAGAAGCAGTCGCTTAGGCTATCAAAAGCTACCAGGACGTAGGTAGAAAGGCAACCGGGGCGAGGTATGTAACAGCCATCAATGTCATATCAATTAAAAAATACAATGCATGGTGTCATTCATAATTACGAAAGAAAGAAGTAAAAAGCAATAGAAATGTGGAACCAATGGCTATGTGATCTTAACGCCTGCCGAGGTCAACGTTCGATATTCTGCAAACTTAGAGTCAAATCTCCGGACGTTCCAGACCTCGCTTCTCACTACCCTGGTAAACAAACATCCACACTGAATACGTGTTCCTAGAATAATTTTAGCATTTACATGAATCCTAAAATCTCACGTGGGATTAGAATTGATCTCTGAATTCACACTGAGTTACTTTCTGAGCAGCCCGATTTCGCGACCGATACCCCCCGGAAACACCGATACAAACCTATTAGTCCAAGTATCTATAGATTAATATCTTGACATTAGGTATATAAGATAGAAGAGTACAAATGTTTGAATCTGCCGAGATCTTATTAAGATGCTTGATATGGACATGTCTCATTGTCTCAAAAACGATGAAGGAACTGGATGCATTACCTGGTGCCTAGGTATAATCACAACACCTTGGATGCTCATGTGTTAAAGAAGGTACACTCACAACTGCCTCGAAATGTACCCCTTTGGCCTCTCTTTCTGAATCATCATTAGAGTTGCTCAGCACATCCTCAGAGTTCAAACTACCTTTGGGTAGTAGTCTTTGACTTTTCTACATCATATTCTGATAAACATGTCATTGTCGTCGAGGCTACCATCTTATTATAAAAGGAAGGCTTCTGCCTCTTCTCTTTCCGTTTCTACCAGGATTTATGAACCTACCTAACATTGATATAAAACATGAATGCACCTACCCACGATGCTTTGGTTACCAAAAATCTCCCAGTTCCTGCCCAGGTGGACAGGATGCACTTATAATAACCACGACAATGTTGACAACGACGGTCCAACGACAAACCAGGACGACAACAATGTTGAAGAAATGCTCATTGCAAATCTTCAAAGGGGGCTCGTGACGATGAGCCAACCCCCCGGGCACTTACTCGACAACACAGATGACGTGGCCCAGGGGAATCCACCACCACTGACCAAGATTGGCTCAGGGCAGAGTTCAGTGGTACTCTCACGACGTGGCGCCCCAGAAGTCATCAAGGTTTGGAGAGCGCCTGACTCACACCTGTCGAATGGAGAGCTGGACATGCATCAACGCATATTTGCTGCATTCTGCAGCATTAGCTACGTGGGGGTCAGTGTCCCGAAGATTGTTGACTTTCTTGGTTTGGGTGACGAGGAGCGGGAGTCTTGCTCAGAGCTGGCAACGGCAGTGCTCACCCTGTGCCGGGTCCCAAGATGCAAAGCTTTGGTCACGCAGAGGGTTCCAGCCATTTGCCAGTCCACGAGGCAACTCCTCATTGAGAAATATTGCCCTCCGTGCCTGAAGGGCGATGCTCTGAAGCACCCTGCCAACGCCGACTGCCTGGTTCGACTACGCCTGGGTTCCCTGAGAGGTAGAAGCCACAAGTACATGTTCTCGCTACGGGACTTTGAGCTTCACCTTGACCAGCTGCTCGAGCTAAGACTGGATGTCCATGGTATGGCGTCTGCCATGGCTCGGGCAATGGCGGTTCTTCACTGGTACGCTGGCGTGGACGCAAAAGGCGTCGAGTTCGTTCTGGGCAACGCGACCAGCTGCCCTGGGGATGTGTCGACGTGTGGCATATTGGCAAACACGGATGCCGAGGGTCCATGTTGCTTTTCGGGAACTTCCCTGTGGCTCATTGACTTTGAGGAGGTAGGGTCAATTACTAGGAACGAAGCCGGCGTGGCAAAGGCGGTAAAGGCGCAACTTAACGACCCATCCTGCCCGAAACCCCTGACAGAAAGTCCAATGGCCGATGAGCTCTGGGAGGTCTTTTCGACGGCTTACCTGGCCACATCGTACGTATTCCTCAAAAGGGAGTGCCAGCGTGTCCAAAAGTTGCCTTATTCTTTTCTTCGTCAAATGAGCAGAATGGAGTAGCCCGGAGACGGAGACCGATGCCTTTGCCAGCTTCTTGACATTAAAAACACTTCTGCTTGGTATGACTTTTCCTTGGTTGCTCTTTTATTAGAATTTTTCGCTAACTCTCAAACAGTGCATCCCCTTGACCAAAAACCTGACAGTCTGTTAGTCGACCCAATGGGCACTCTTACACCATCTCATTATTTCTTCTCAGTTTTTCATCGCAACTTTTTCACCTCAACATTAGACAATCCGCGGTGATTGCTGGCCAACTCACTATTATTCTTTTAAACCACATTCAGCAACGACCTCCCTCATTATCATGTCTTTGGCGGGTCATGAGGGGATTGAAGTCTCCTCTTGTTTGGACAAGATGCAAACACTAAAAACAAAATGGCGATATTACCATCGAAAGCAATATCAAAAGGCATATCCAGATTCGATTTCATCTACGGATTCACTAACGAATAAATCCGCCATACCGCCGGTTTATTTGCAGCTTCAAATGGAACTTGGATACGTGCCTGAGTATCACAACAGCAATGCTCCAAAGACACGCATAGGAAGCACGTCCTATCCCACAGCTTCCAAATATTTCAAATCATTCACCGAGGATGATTTATCTCTACCTAGTGGGTGTTATCGCTCACACTACCTGGACTAATTACCACCGGGCCATTCTTATAAGTAAAGTGCTATTTTACACCAGCCCCGATTGACGCATATCTACAATTATTATTACCCCACGTGTTCTCCCATTGCGTCAACAGAGATTCGGAAACACTGACGTCACAAATCAACAATGCATCAACTCACGATGATGGCCAGGAGCAAGGATGCGACAAGGGTGGTTGCTTCACTGAGACAAGTGACCGTTCTTCGTCCAGCTCTCAACGGGCCAGCTCGCTGTCTCAGACACGGTCTTCACACTACAACCGCGTGTCGAACCGATGGCGTCTTTCATGGTTTGGCAGACACTAGGCTGCCCACGCCTTGGATAGAGGCCTTCCGCCGTCAGCAGCAAGACAAAGAAGCTGGAGGGTCAAAAGAGTCTCCGAAAGAACGCGATCTTACACCGAAAAAGATGAGCGACAGTTACCATCGTGTGGTACTCCCCCTCGGACAGGACCCCTGGTTATCCGACACCTACATCAACTCTTCTGGCCACATCAGGTACACACCTACATCGATGAATTCCCGTGGGATCATGATGTTCTAACGTGTGCTTCTCAGACTCGGCACCTTGTTCATGGACCTCGATGCGCTTTCCGGCATCATTGTCTATAAGCATACCGGCCCTGGCGTTACCACCGTGACGGCTGCTCTGGACCGCATCACCATCGCACATCCCCTCACTGAGATCTGTGATCTTGAATACAGCGGTCAGGTTACGTATGCCTCTGGGCGAAGCAGTGTTGAAATTACCTGCAAAGTGGCCAAGGCTAGGGCTGAAGGTGAGCCAAGCAAGCCTGAAGATGTCCTCCTTACCTGCACCTTCACTATGGTAGCCCTGGATCCAAAGACCAGGAAGCCAGTCAACATTCCAAAACTCGAATACACTACCCCAGAGGAGGAGAAGATCTACAAGGCTGGAGAACAAAAGTCTCTGTCGAAAAAGGAAGCGTTGAAGGCTTCACTTCTCCAAACCGAGCCGAATGACCCCGAATCAGCCTTGATCCATCGCATCTGGCTTCGACAACTCGCTTATCATGACCCAAACAACAGCCTTCGCCAGCCTAAAAATGTTGTATCCATGGTCAAAACACAGCTCTCGACTGCCGCAATCATGCAGCCCCAATATCGCAACCGCCATCAAACCATGATCTTTGGTGGATTCCATCTCAAGCAGACCTTTGAGCTGGCATTCTGTTGCGCTGCCAGTGTTGCCCATGCACGACCGACTTTCATCAGTGCAGACCCTTGCACATTTCGCAATCCCGTTCCCGTCGGAAGCGTCTTGTACTTGACTGCCACAGTTGCCTACACGGATCCCCCCTTGCTGGAAGAAGATGGAACGGAGCCCAAGCAAGCAGACTCGGGAAATCCCATGACGCGAGTGCATGTTCGAGTCGACAGCAAAGTCAGGGATGTTGAGCACGGTGTTGCAAAACCAACTGGACAATTCAATTACACCTTTTCAGTGCCCAAGGATCTCAAAGTTTTGCCTCATACGTATGAGGAGTACATGATGTATATTGATGCCAGGAGGCGAGTCAGGTTGGGCGACATCCAACGACAGCAGGAGTCGACAGCCACGTTTGACGGGAGACGCAAGGTCCCTGAAGACGTTAACCTCATTGAGTAGAAGAGGGCTAGGCGAGTGGGCATTTTGACTGCAGACATTTTGGTCGACATAACTTTGTGTCTTGGACTCTTGAAACCCTGGAGAATCGAGGAAATATTGCTGAAATAATAGAGATTGAGTTAGACGTTACTTACGGATAGATTTCTATACTGAGTCTCGCCGACAGGGAAACACGAATGTAGTGGCTATGCGTCTCTTAAGTTCTCCTATTTTTGTGCGATGTGAGCCTGGCCTCGATGTCTGCCCCTTAGCTATGAGAGTAGTGAGATGTCAAGCATTCATATGCGTCTCATTCGAATCCCTTGATATGTTGCCATGCAATGTTCTCGAGGACAATTCACATGAGATTGTAGCAAAGATACATTGGCGCATGCAACCTGAAAAGATCTGGATACGCTGAATGTGTTTAAAAAATTGCTCAATTTATTTTGAAATCTGTTGCGACTTGACGCGACAATTCCGTCGCCTTCTGACGTGAGATTCGCCACTGCCAAGCAAAAAACATTATCCCCTCTATGCGTCCTTGAGGGCCTGGACGAACTCGGTCAGCTTGGTCGGGTGCGCGCCCACAAAGTTGCCGCTCTTGTCGCCGTCCTTGAAGCTGAAGAAGGTGGGCATGGCCGAGATGCCCAAGTCGGCGGCCACGTCCTCGAGCTCGTCGACGTCAATCTTGACAAAGTAGATGTCCGAGTACTCCTCCTGGTTGCTCAGCCTGGTCGGCCAAGTCAGCGAAATGCTCTCTCGTTCATTTGGGAGGAATGACAAATCAAGGCTTGAAGGGGGGATGGCGGAATGATGAGGCAAAAGACTGGGAAATTTTACGTACTTGGCCAGGATGGGGGCAATGGCCTTGCAGGGACCGCACCACGTCGCGAAGCAGTCGACGACGACCTTGGAGTGGCTCTTGATGGCCTCGTCAAAGGCCTCCTTGCTACAAAAGCGGATTTGGTTAGCACGAGACGACATGGAAGCGGGCCGACCCCAAAAGAAAAGTCATGAATGCTCGTATACGGCGTCAATCTTTAGGGCGTAGCTCACCTCTCGACGTTGTGGACAGGCATCGTGGGTAGATTTGCGAGTGAGTTGGCCTTAAAAGTGATGGGTAGAAATGTACGGCGTGGGAGGGGAAAGGAAAACAGCTCGTTGCGGCTCTGATGCAAGAAAAACGAATTGAGGGATAAAGTGAAGCGGGGGGTGGGAAAGGGAGATAATATACGGAGTAGGGGGACCTGTTACGGAGCAAGCAAAAGATATGGCGATTTTTTGCTGGTGGTGGCAGTGGGCTTTTTTTCATGACAGCCACACCATGACAAATCATTGGCCGGGTCCGTTCTGTTGATTCCATACACTGCGGGACCTCTCCAGCGGCCCAAGACTGGGATGACGACATGGGACGAGGGTGGAGGGCTCTAACTGCCAGAGGGTTAGCTGGACGAAGCTATTTCCAGGCAAGGTATGCAGGCACTTGGGCGGCGGATGCGGCCAAATGCCCAAAGCAAGGGGCGGCCCGCATGGGCGGCCATGGACTTGATCTGATAATCTGGCTGTGTTGACTGCGATGTCGCTGCTTGGTTGCTTGAGTAATTATGGAATGGAATCCAGCTTACGTGATTCTCTGCCCAAGTCATCTGCTTCTACCCTCTGACGGCCTGACGGTACATCCAAAGCATCCCCCCAAGCACCATCACGTGGTCTAAGATTCTCTTTAAAGTATTTGTCATGGCCTTTATCTTGCATGGATGAATATCTTGGTCGGACAATCACTCTCATTATTACAAACCAACCCAGAAGCTCCGAGCACTGAAAGTCGTAATGTCATCTTTGCCGTTCGGAGGTACCCGAATTGGAATCTGATCCCCAAGTCAATACCCGTAATGAACATGATAGGACAGCAGAATATCCTCCATCCAGCACAATTACGGCGGGAGAAAGCAACATCAGAGTCATGGATCAAGGCAAGGACAGAGAGGCAGAGCCACAAACTGGTACAGCAATTGTCACTGAACAGCAGGTTGGGGAGTTGAAAGTCTTTTTTTTTTTATCTAGTTGGGGGCTTTGAGCGCCCTTCATCAACAACCAAGCCCTCCGCGCTCTCGTCTCAGCTCCTCACATGCTCCCATGAGTCGGTGATCTTCACAGGGGTCGATCGATATCGTGTCGAGCGGCTTGTATCTGTTGGCAGGGCACCGATCTGTGAACATGTATCAGCAACGGCAACGCTCAGTGTGTCAAAGGTGAACATTTCCACACAACAAACTTACTTCATGTCATGGAAAAGCTCCTCGGGGCAGAGATAGCTCAACAGTACCGCAGATGGGGGATTGTCAAACACGAGTCGACGACGAGTCTGGTCGGACTTTTATCTGCACCACCTCTGTCGTGGCATGGGCCATCGCAACCGCGAGGGCCAGGCAACTGAATGTAGATGGGGTCGGGCCCAGCCCTAATGGGCGGCGGGATCGCTGTACTGTCGACCTCATTAGCTTCAGTGCTATCAACCTCGAGGTGAAAGTGGAAGTAGGTGATGAAGAAGGTACAGGAGTAGGCGGGAATAGAAACCAATGAGCTTTGGAAGCTGAATGCAGTCAAGAAAGTGACTTACGATAAATATAATGGTTATCCAAAGCACCAAAAAATAATCGCTGCGACGCCCTAGGGAGGGCGTCGCAGCGAGATGATATGAACAATTGCCAATAATCTGGCCGACTTGGGATAGACTGGGTGACGTTCCGTTCTGGGGGGTTGTGATGATGATGATGATGATGCCAAGTAGTGATGCCCTTCATCACAGCGTGGTTTTCTTGTCATGTAGCTCGTGCACAGTTGCCTTCCCAACGCCTCGACAGACCTTCTTCATCACCAACTCACACATTCAAGAGGCAGGCGCGATCTTGTCCAACCCAAACGGCGTTACGGTATCCTCCTTGCGTGACATTAGATGACGCTCATCTGGCGTTGAAGCCTGAAATCTGGGCGTCTCTGTACAAAACTACCGGTGAGATGGAGTTTGGTTTGGAGAACTTTCTTGTACTGCGATACAAAAGTTTGATTAAAGAGTCAAGCGGGTTGCAAAATAACTGCAGTCATACCATGTCATATCATACCTAGGTACCTAAACAGCTTAAGTAGAAGTTTTGGTTTATTTCCACTATTCTAATGTCATATTATCTGAGCATTTGCTTTCGAAATATCATTCATTTCAAAACTCGCTTAAGAGTACTCAGCCGTGTCATCAATTAACCCTTGTGGTTGTTCGGTCAAATTGGTGGCTAACATATTTGCATATTATTGTCTGCTCAGATAAACCCAAATCATAAGATGGCACAGCAGCCTAAAGTAACAAATTCAAACGAATTGCATTGAGAAAACATTCCTTTAAAGCTTATCTTCGAGGATTTGAACCGTTGTGGCTGCATGAAGTCCAATATAAATTCAGTTGGTCCCCCGTTGTTCGGTGCTTGCTGCTCACTGCCACTTCCAGCACTCAAGCCTCGTCAACGACCAGCCACTTCCAAAATCATTATCTCCTCTAATAAGAGTTACCTTCACTATCTCAGTCCTTTTGGCTCTCCAGTTCAGTGTTATTTCGCCGACTTAGATACAAGCCCCAGCCCTACACTCCACACCATTAGCAAGGACCAAGGACCATCAACTGGAAAGCAACAAAAGCCTGAGATTGCACATCGACCTATCCCTACGAAAACACCAAATAAGAACTTTTACGAAATGATAACCGCGGCGAGTTTGAATACGGAGATCGATAGGTTCATCCTCGGGTTTACGACATTGATTTTAATTGTCGAAGGTGCTGGTACTGGATCAGCCCCCAAAACGCCCTCAGGATCGACCTTTTTGGGGCTAAGATATTTGGCAGTCATTCGGCACTGCATGTTTCAAAGACGATTTTGGGACTTCTTTTCGGCTTCGTTAATCGCAATCGGGGTGTCACGCATATTTGACGCCGACGACGCCAGGGATTGGTCCCTGTTATTACCTAAATGCCAGGACGTCTTGGGAAACATGGTGATAAGCTGGGCGTTTGGCGTCGTTATAACGGAAATTGAGAAATGGCCGAGTTGTTAATTCATGTGTTTTTGTTTAGGGATCCGATGTGAACGGTCTTTAAATCCTTCATATTTCAAACCACCAAGTGTCTACAGAGCAGGTTTTGCATAGTTACCTGCCCGTTATAATACGAATCTCTGTCTCATATTTGCTTATGAACATATTACAGTGTATTTCCATGCACTGTTCGTCCATTACAACATAGCTGGAGTGATGGGATTAGATATGTCCCGTCTCTTTTGTGATGTGACCAGCTCCAGCAGTTCGAACTCTCTAGCATTACTTCATTTGATAGCTTTCTGAGTAATTTCATTTTAGTGGGTCTAGACAGAATTCATTCAAAAATAAAATATTGCGCTTTAGCCAGAATTTGCATGTTAAGTGATCAGACGAAAAGCGCGCCGACAGAAACGCTTAGAGTCGTCAGGAAAGAAATAGCGTTAAGTTAATAAATGCACATTAATTAAATAAAATCTAAATACTTATTGTATCGGATAAAGTACAGCCAATTCGTCCTTACCTCTCAAGTCCTCTGATTCCTTTTCCCTGGTATCTAATGTCGCTGATGAAAGAATGTCATGATCATGGATCCGCCGTCGTCACGGTATAGTCGTTAATGTGCCCGAATAAACGCCCCCAACAATAGTCATGCAAAGTGGACAAGGAAATGCCAAAAGTTCATAACAGCAATTAAAGTGTGGAAGAAGAAGTGTAGCCCGAGGTCAATGTGCTCGCAGCTCACACGTAGGTGCGTCTACCCATCAAGTCATTAGGCGACAGCACTGATCTGCTTGATGGGAACAGCAAAGGTCTTGGGGCTGCACACGACCGTCTTCTTGCCGTAGGCTTTGGTCGTCTTGCAGCTCAGCTTGGCAGTAGCATCACCACTGGCGCTGAAGCGCGCACCCTCACTCGCGCAGCTCCAGTCCTGGGAGATGCTGAGGTCACCGGAGCTGTGGTTGTAGCTAAAGGTGGCCTCGTCGCTGCGATCGCCCGAGTTGCACTCGTAGGTGATCTTGCCGTTGAAGAAGCTCTTGGAGTGCGACTTGCCGGTGCACTTGGCCTTGTAGTCGAGGGCGGCGTTGCCGAGAGTGAAGTTGGCCTCGGCGTCGTAGGAGGTGCTGTCGCCGGACGAGGTGACGGTGTACTTGAAGGTGAAGTCGTTGGCAGTGAAGTTGGAGACGCCAGTGCTCTTGGAGACGCACGAGTCAGAGCTGCGGATGGCGTTGGAGTTGGGGTTGGTGTTTGGAGTGGGAGCAGCCACAGCGGCAGTGGCGAGGAGAAGGGCGGTGAAGAACTTCATGATTGAGGTGGTGGAAGTGATTTTGAAGGTTGGCAATGGCCAGTACTGGATACGGAGTGCGAGGTGTAGTCACAAAGTGAAGAAGGTCTTGATAGGAGATGCTTTGTACTTGTTGTGTCGACTGTTCTGGTTCGCACTGTTGCGAATGTTCACTGTACAATTGAGAGGGCAAACAGAACGGTTTTAAATAGTTCAAGGACAAGATGATCTCATGGAGCGATTCCACCGGAGGGACCCATGTGTCGTTCAGCTTCAGCCTCCTCCGCAAGCCATCAACAACTAGTTCCCCCAACGGCGCTCGCAAAGATGCTCGCGATGCAAGGGAGGACCCCGGTTGTGACGTAGCACGCATCTCGTATTTCCCCAGCGGCGCCGCTCCGGCAACAAAGAGGCTGCGCCCACAATCTCCACTTGGGCGATGAATACGTGGGAAAAACGGTGATAAAAAAAGAAAAAAAAAAAACAGAGAAACGGGGCGGGAGCTGGTTTTTTGTGAGACGTAAATGCTGCCAGCTCAGAAGAGGCAGTGCTCATCGCACAGTTATGCAGTTGGTTGCGAGTCTTTCCTTTGCTTACGGATGTTGGGTAACTTGCCGCAGTCGAAGTTGACAACATCGACACTGTGCAGATCGCAGAGGAACGGGCAAGCGGGCGGCGGGGTCGCAGCGGCGATGGAGGGTGGTATTGTGGGTGTGAATCCCGCCAAGACCCGAAAGTGCGCTATAAAATTGCCCGAAGTATGGGGCCACATCAGAGCTGTGCGCACTGTACGGTGATGTACGGTGAGGCCATCCGACGGACCTGGCCTAGAACCCCTCAATCCTCTCACGATGCAAAATTAGACATCACGCGCTGGAGGAAGTACCTGAACTACCTAGACAGGGACAAGCTAAATAAAGCCGATGCTTTGGTTCCGGAGTAGGTTCCTCGCCCCTGGATTTCGGCCCTTTTCTATTGGTGCAAGAGGGATAAAGTGTCTGTGTAATCGTCAGGTCGGGTGAGGCGGGCATGAAATGGATGATCCATCCGTGACTTCCGCATCCGTTGCATTGCTTCACATGTCGTACAAGTACCAACAGGTCCAAGCAACTTCCGCTTCTGTCATTTATTCGTGCTGTTACTCCTTGAGCACTGAATGCCGAGTACGAGTCTTGCCTGCCCACGAAGTCCGGGCGGTCGGGGTCCGCCGAGATCCAGTGCACCTCACCAGTCCAGAAGCCATGTTTACGATGGCGAGCTATCAAGGTTACTGCCCACATGTACACTCTGCTCCCGAGTAACTGATAATCTAAAGACATTGTCCAAGGTGATGAACCCTTATGGTTACATGAAATTCAATATAAATTCAGTTGGTTCTCCTTGTCTGGTGCTCGATTCACTGTCACTTCCAACACCCAAGCAAGCCTCTTCCACAACTAGTCACTTCTACCAATACTGTCTCCTCCAAGAGCAGCCACCTTTCACATCTCAAGCTTCTCAACTATTGGATTTATTACTGTTCCAATGTTTCAAACACAAGCCTCAGCCATCAACTTCACACTATTAGCAACTACTCAACGATCAACTGGAATGCAAAAGGCCCAAGATTACATATCGACATATACCTCTTAAAATAACTAAAAAGCCTGCATAAAAGGTCAGCCCCGATGACTCTACGCAGAGATATCGGTAAGGCCGTCTTCTGTTTTGCGACGTTGGTTGCAATTATCGAAAATACAGGTACTGGACCAGCTCCGGTAACGCCCCCAGGATTGAGGTTTTTGGGGGCAAGACATTTGGCAGTTATCCGGCACTGTATGTTTCAGAGACGATTTTGGGAATTCTTTTCGGCTTCGTTGATTGTATCGGGGGTGCTTAATATAATTGACGCCGTGGAGGCTAGGGATTTATCCATTCTCGTACCGAAAGCAAGGAACATTTTAGGCGATGTCGGAATGTGTTGGGGGTTTTGTGTTCTTACCACGGCAAACGAATGGCGGCCAGATTCTTAAGTCGTCTACTTGTACGGACTTTTAAGCATCAGATATCAACATGACCTTTGAGACGTCCAAAGTTCGAACCACTGCGAGTCTACGTAGCGAGCTTGCCTCCTACCTCCATCGTTGTTGTATAATCTCCTAGGCTCTCCACGGAAGTGATCTGTTTGTCTCATCTGGTAGTGCAACACTGTCACATGAGGTAAAAGATTGGAATTAAGGTAAACGACGCAGTCTTCTACAATACATACATCATTATCTAATTAAGATTATCACTCGCAACATTACGAACTGATCTACAACCTGCTAACATGGGAAGCTGTAGTATATCAACTTCATCTATTTACAATACCTATAATATTACATGATTTCCACAAATCAACGCCTATAATGATCACAGTAGAGCAACAAAATATCCTCCATCTAACAACATCAATGAGTCCTCCCACCTGGCACTATCTTATTATACCAAGTCTTTCCAATAGGGAATAGGACAGAGCTAAGGGCAGAGGCAGAGGCCAGCACCATCCATCAGCGTTGGCTCAAAAGTCTTACGTGATAGCCTAATGAGATGGCAACGGCAGTCTTAGATGTAGGCAAAAGTGGAGGCGGTAACATGGAGCCATAGATGATGGTACCGCAGCTAAGGTCGAGTGATGGTCGCAAGCGAAGGGCAGAGATAAAACCGCAGGTGAAGGCAGAGGGCGAAATAGTGTGAAGATCAGGGCGGAGGCAGAGCCGCAGACACTAGTACCGCAGTTGGGGTCAACTGACAAAATGCCAAGAGTCGGAAGTGAGAGCAGTGCTAGAGTTGTAGGTAGATGAAGAGGTAGAGTTACCGGCTAGTACCTCAGTTGGGTTCAGCTAATAAATGTCAAGCCTAAGCCGTAGGTGAGGGTGGTAGTGGAGTTGCAGATTGAGGCAGAGGCAGAGGCGCAGTTGGGGTCCAGTGACGACCGCAGGTAAAGGTGACAGTAGAGCCGTAGACATAGAGCCAAAACCACGGAGGCTAGGACCATAGTTGGGGTCAATTGACAAAATGACAAATGAGAGCCGTAGAGACAAAAGGAAGGCAAAGGCAAAGGCAGAGCCGCAGGCTAGTACAGCAGTTAGGGTCCGGCGACAACCAGGTAAAGGTGACGGTAGGCGTAAATGAAACCGGATGTAAGAGCCACGGAGGTTGGTAACGTAGTTGGGGTCGAATGAGGACGGTAGAGTCGTAGATCAAGACGGATACAAAGCGACGGAGGGCTAGTACCGCATTTGGGATTGGCTAAAGATGTTTCGAGCGACGCGTATCCGTTGGCAGCAGAGATCCAAGCCTTATCGACCTAGGAGCGTGTATCAGCGATGGAAACGTTCATTAGTCCATTAGAGTAGAGAATTCCATACCACGACTGACATCCAAGAGCGTTCGCGCAAGAGAGATCCTCAAGGAAAAGAGAGGGTTGATTCACTCAAGACTAACATTGGGTCCCTGGAAATGTCTGCAACCTGTGGTGAAGGCTATCTCTTTCTAGTATGGGCTGTTTTAGAGCGGCCGCCTCCGCGAAATGTTCGTCTATTGAGTCATTGGTGCTACCGTCGCCCCCGAGAGTTCATATCTTGTACCGAGTCTTCATTGAATAAAATTCTCGCCTTCTGGCTCTGTCTACTTACGTCTCTTCCATTCAACTTGAAGCAATTTGAAGCTGCTACAAAGGAGGCATAACTTGTTGACTTGCCGCGGCTCCTTGTGGCCAGTAAGCCGCTCCTTTAGCAGCTGGCGCGTTGGCTTTCTTAGTGTTAACATGCTCCGACTCTACGCTAGTACCACGAACTGTCTCATTCAACAGCCGTTTTTGGAAATTAATTATCGATATAATGAATGCATGGCCATGTTCCTGAAAATTGAAAAGCATTGTTATACCCTACACATTTCTCACTCTATGACAAGACAACATCAAAACAGCCACCCAGGTAACTCAATCCCATATGGATAGCATTTCTTATCTAACTTACACGACAATGCAAAGCCGTTATTGGTCCCAAAATATCCAGATGCCACAGCCACTGTGCAGGTATACAAGTTATAGTACCCAACGTCCCTAACGCTAGTAAACGTCCACCATGCAGCATGAACGAGCCAGCCCATCACTTCAGACCAGCCCTGTCTCTATCTGAACGGAAGTCTACCATCCAATATCATTCAAGAGTTGAAACCAAACACCGCGCCTTATTCTCTGCTCTTCTGATCCTGTTGAGCATATCGACGTCGCTCATGTTGCCGGCTGTTTTCTGTATCCGTAGCTGTGTTGGTGTGCCCTCGCCTACTCCATGCAAGGCCCTCTTCAGGCATATACAACCGGAGCACCAAGCTGAGTAACGCTGTCGCACCTCTTCTGTAATGTCAGAGCATGCGATAGCCGATCGGAAGCTACCTGCACAAAACTACGAAAGAGCTTAGGCAGATTGCGTAGGTGCGCGTGTGACTTAAGTCGGCCCTGCCTCCGATGCACGCAAGCTCGGATCCGTCACTCCTCCTCATGATTCGCCCATCAGCAACGTCTGCTTCTCCAAAAGGGATTCTTCGTACGAGTTGCCCGGCCTCATAACCCCGCACATCCCCAATTCTACGGGGTCGATCATGCAGACTAGCGGATACTCTTCGACAGGGCTGTTCCTATGAGAAGTGAATTCACCGATTCTACCTATGTAAGTCGCCCTTTGAGGCCCCTTGAGGCCCATCGGTGGGCATTGGTTCAGCCATTGATGTCAGCCCGTCTGCTATGTATATCCGACCCATTGTTATCTACTAAATACCCCTCTACGGGCTTGTCTAGCAATTGTCTCCTTTTTCTCACGTAGCCCAATGCCCGATTCACGAGCCCTGTGGTCATTACTTGCTCATCACCGCAATCAAGCCTCACCCAACCACCTCGTGTAATCAAGTTCGCGACAATGCCGTCCATTTCCAGACCAACCATTCTTCATATAGGAGACCCCATCAAGTATAACCATGATTTTTACAAGGAACTAGAGCAGCAATTCACCATCATCCGCCCGTCGGCGGAAGAACGAGAGCGAGATGCCTTTCTCAAAGCTCTTCGAGAGCGCAAATGGGGCGACTTCTCGGCCGTCATGCGTCCCTTCTGGGTTACTGGCGGCGAGATGGGACGATGGGACAAGGAGATGATCCCCCTGCTCCCCAAGTCGCTCAAGGTATTTGCCTCGGCCGGCGCTGGCTACGACTGGGCCGACGTCGACCTTCTGGCAGAGGCGGGTATTCTTTACTGCAACGGTGCGGCTGCATCGTCTGAAGCCGTCGCCGACATGGCTCTATACCACATCATTTCTGTCTTTCGTAACATGCAGTGGTCCAACATGGCCGCACGCGCCAGTCCCGACGAGTTCCGTGACGCTCATGCTCGCTCACAACTGACCGCGCACAACCCCAGAGGCCGGACCGTCGGTCTCATCGGCCTCGGAAACATTGGATACACAGTTGCTACAAAAGCATACAAAGGCCTTGGTGTCAAGATCATCTACTACGATCCCTTCCCGAAAAGCAAAGAGCAGGAGGCTGCCATCGAGGCCCGACGATGCCCAAGCTTGGAAGCGTTGCTCAGCGAAGCTGACTGCGTCGTCGTCGCAGCCCCAGGCGCAGGTGGCAAGAAGATCCTGGATCGCGAGGCCATTTTCAAGATGAAGAAGGGCTCGAGACTCGTCAACATTGCCCGCGGAAGCCTCGTGGACGAAGAAGCCGTTGCGGACGCCATGGACTCGGGGCACTTGTTTGCCGTGGGATTGGACGTGTTCGAGAACGAGCCGTACCCTAACCCGAGACTTCAGAAGATGCGGAACGCGACTTTGACGTGTCATACTGCTGGAGGTGCGCTGGAAACGTCCATTGGGTTCGAACGTCTGTCGATGGAGAATACGCGAGCTGTTCTGACCGGTCAAGAGGCACTTACCGCTGTCAACAAGCATTTGATTAGGTGATCAACTTGGTAGCAGACTAATTTTATGTGGAATGACAATGATTGAGATTCAAACCCACTAGCTGTACTCAACAGTTACCAGAAGCCACAGCTTCAGCAGCTTTGTACGAGTGAATTCAAGCTTCAAACAAGTAATGGCTTGGACTTTATCTATGCAATCACATATTTTCGGACAAAATTCATATTATATCTGACGCCTAAGAGATTGGTCCATGAATATTGCTTTACATATGGGTAGGTCTTGAAAACATGAACTCTACCGTATACACATCTTGCAATTTGTTGCATTCATGGCTAGTGCTCTTATACTTGGAAATACATTCCTAAGTGTAATCACCTGAATCGTTTGAGCAGACCATTGTCACCCAGCCAGTTATACATCGCTCACAAAGTGTACTTGTAAGTGCCACCACACTGCCAACGCTCACTCAAAGCCCGAGTACAGCTGCCCACCTCTACGCCCTCGATCCGGATATCCTCATCCCTCGCCTTCTCAAGTATTCTATTCCTCCACGCCAAGTAAAAGCGCAGGGTCGTCGCCATTATTATACAAAGAACCGAAAAGGCGACGTTGGCGACATTGGCCTGCCAGTACCGAGGCCCCTGGGACTCTGGGTAAAAGTACGAAGCGTAAATGGCCGCAAAGTTCGAGCCGGCATTGACCACGGCATACGAGATGGCGCGCTTGGTGGACGGGCGCGGCAAAGACGTGGAGACCCAAGAGAGAATACAACCAAAAGACGCGTACACGGACATCATCATGAATGTCGCCACGTAGCGCGCCGCCGTGTTCAGCGTCGATGCCGAGATGATGAAGCCTATGCTGCAGAAGATCTGCGGCCAGACGACGTGCAGCCATCGCTCACGGGTACGATCGCTATGCCACGAGTTCGTAATGCCTACTATGGCGGCGAACACGTAAGGCGGCGCCGAGAGGAGCAGCGTGGTCGTCTGTCCATATCCAAGCGTCTGTACAATAGTCGGGAAGAAGTTGATGAAGGCAGCCGCCGTGTTCAAGCCGAGCTGCATGATCCAGATCATGTAAAGCGCAGGATCTGTAAACGCCATCTTGGCGCCCTCTGCTGCCGAGACGTTGGCTCGATCATCCTCCTTGCTGGCATCCTCGGCCATTCGAAGCACAGCAATTTTGCGTTGCTCGGGGGTCAACCATTTGGTTGTGACTGGGTAGTCCGGGACGACGAAATAAGTGACGAATGCAACAGGAATAGTAGCGGCGCCCTCAATGATGACTGGTCATCTGCATCAGCTTTTGCTCATCACTGAAATTCAGCGACAGTACTCACAAAGCCATCGCCAGCTCGCAATACCCGCCTTGCCATCCATGCCGCCCATAATTGCGCTCCCCAGCAGGCCACCGAAAGCGCCAGCCATCTGACCGGCTGCGTATAGGATCGAAATGCGAATGGCCAGTTCCTTTTTAGTATACCAAGAGCTGAAGAGAAACAAGGCACCAGCTGCGTGGGGGACATAATCAGCAAATAGCTTGCCTAACGTGTAGACTGGTAGAGCACTCACGAAAGAAGGGCGCCTCGACGAATCCAAGGAGGAACCGAAGCGCAATCATGCCGCCATAGTCCTGCACCGCACCAGTGCAAGCACTCACAGTTCCCCAGGCAATCATTATAGATGGCTGTTGATGCAGCATTAGGAAAACAATCTTGAACTGACGATGTTCCCGTAGAAAGTGGCAGTACTTACCAAGAAGATGGAAGGGCGCATCTTGTTCAGAAGCATGTTGGTCGGTACCTGGGTCAAAATGTAACCAACAAAAAAGATGCTAATGATGGTATTGTACTGCGTCCCAACGAGGCCAATATCCTTTTCGAAACTACCAAGACGAGCCGTTGCGATGTTGTTCCGATCGAGATAGTTCAGCACGTCTAGAATGAATTAATTAGTTGGGGTGTCAGAGTTCGCAGCATCGCTTCCACTTACACAAAAGCATCATCAAAGGCATCATGCGACGGTCAATTCTCTTCAAAAGTTCCCTTTCCTTGGCTGGACGATCTTCAATCACAATGTCGGTGGCATCTTCGCCAAGCGTTTCAAGATGCACCTCCTCGCCCTTCTTCTGGTCCATCACGTCTTCAGTCATGGTACACGCGGTAATCGTAGGGTACGAGGAAGACGTCAAAACAAACACACTTTCAAGTAGAATTATTCACTCAGAGAGCCTCTCCAAATCCATCTGATTTGCCAACTCCGACTCTTATACCCTACAGCATACGTACACTGCCTGATTCCCCGCATCCTCGCGTTCTTCTCCGCGCTCCTCACTTCCCCATGGGGTCAGAAAACCGAAAACACAGCTAGCAATGCGACGGACCGGGGTTCCCAGGGCTCCCAGTTCCACATCACACGGTCAGACACGCTGATCGGTTGACATTCCTCCCAATCGCTTCTCGAGCCGATGTGATCCATGTGTGCTCCTCGAGTCATTAGCCGAGCCGACCTGATGTAACTCTTGTCAGTGGACGAGCCGGCTCTCTACGCAGAGGATCATGGTTCATCCCAGCTTGTCTGTTCATCTAGATCGTAGCAGGTATACTTGTACCTGACTATTCTTCACTTTCAATGTCGTTCGACGGACAAGGTACAACATCTACCACAGAACATGAAGGAAACAGCGTCGATTTATTATTCCATACAGCAAAGAGGTATTATACCATCTTCACTCTATATAGCGCGCCTTGTAATTCTCGTATGCCTTCCAGCAATAAATTGATATGAACCAAGCTTCGACAATGTTTTCCATCCCCAATTAGTAACCTAACCAAACACTCGAAACTTGTCAAAGAAGTCCTTGATAGAGTCCGCCACTTCCTGTTCATTTGTTTCAATCGCAAAGTGCCCGGCATCCAAAAACTTCAACTCAAACTTCTCAACGTCCCGCTTGAAAGCCTTCGCGCCAGCAGGGATGAAGATGTTGTCGTTCTTGCCCCAGATGGCGAGAACAGGGACCTTGGACTTGCGGAAGTATTCCTGGAAAGAAGGGTACAGGCCAACGTTGGTTCGGTAGTCGTAAAAGAGGTCCAGCTGGATGTCCTTGTTGCCGCGGCGCTCGATGAGAGCGTAGTCGAGATGGTAGCTCTCGGGCTCAATCTTGGCCGGGTGAGGCGAGCCTGTAGTGTACTGCGATTTGATCGAGTCATACTCCAGGGCAGGCCGGAGTGCGTTGCGGTCTTCCTGAGATCCCGTCTCCCAGTACTTTCGGATAGGTGCCCAAAACTCCTCACCGAAGCCCTCGACGTAGGCATTGCCGTTCTGACTAACGATAGCCGTGACCTTGTCGGGGTGATCCAGCGCCAGACGCAAACCCGTGGGCGCGCCGTAGTCAAAGATGTAAATGGCAAATTTACCCAACTTTAACTCCTCCACAAACTCCTCAATGGTCTTAGTGAGGTTCTCAAAGGTATAGGTATACCCGGATGGCGCTGTAGTGAATCCAAACCCTGGCAGGTCTGGGGCAATGACCCTGTAACCATGACCAGCCAAGAGGGGAATCAAGTTGCGAAACTGGTGAGACGAGGATGGGAAACCGTGCAAAAGAAGGATGGTGCCGAGAACAACGGTGGTGTTGGAAGGAGAAGCGTGGCGGTAGAAGACTTTGGCGCCACTGGCTTCAACAAAGGAGATTTCCGTCGGAATCGAGGCCATTTTGCTAGCTGATAATTATTGAAGTTTATTGTTGGTTGTAATGGTGATTGTGTGTTCGGGAATAACTGGTAAGCTGTAAAGGCTTGTCGATGTCAACGTTTGTGGAAAAAGCAGATGAAGACGGACTCGTCGATGATTTATACATGTTTCCCAAGAGTCGATTCAATTCCATCATTTGAACAGATCACATCATCCTGCAAGTCTGCTTACCCAAATTACAGCTCAAAAATTGATTCCAAACAAACGCGCCCTTGGGACGACGATATGTTGTCATGGTGTTGTCAGCATCCTCCAGCAATAGACGTATGTGTTTAGTAATCGAAAACAGGCCATCGTCATTTAGAGTAATCACAACACGCAACTGTCTCGAAACAAAATCCACATATGATGCCATGGCACAAATCTGGCATGCATTCCAGTCGTGATTACAAAATATCTCCCAGCTAGTACCAAGTCGACATATTATTGCAAAGTAGGCTCTCAGAAACGCGAAAATGGCTCAAGTCATCTATATACAATCCTCTATTACAGGTCAAATGACTAACAAGAAGCAATCAACTCCTCTGTTCAGGCAGACGAGTAGTGTTAGTCAATAGACCTTCAATTACCGCGACCTCTCTGTCCTCTTGCTCCAACGAACGCAAATTGATAGCTTCCAAATCACTTTGTCCCAGCCTTTTTCGTATCCATGTTTCCATTTACCACTAACATAAGGAAACCTGATGGGAGCAAAGCGGTAGAGCACAGTATGCAAGCCGGACTCTGTTAGCCTAGAGTTCTTTTACGGGACACTGCCAAATCAGGAGGTGGTGGCGACATCATAAGTAAAACCAGCCAACCGTGGTTTAGACTGCCTTGCTACCCAGCTTTTCCAACAAGGTGCGCTTTGAGTCTCTTAGAAGAGCACTTCGGAAGGCTAACATACGTATACTGTCAAGCATCAAGCACATGACGCTGCTGCTAGGAGAAATCACTTACACGCAGCACTTGAAAGGTCTCAACAGTAAATTTGTCAGCTAACACGTGTCAAATTCCTCAACTATATTAAATTATTTGTATCTCACCCTTTTAAAATGTTCATTAAGATATTTCGCGTTCTATTTAGAGATACCCTCGGCGTCCCAGAAGGTCAAGGTTGTGCAGTTGCCCAATCCGCTGGTTAGCTAAAGAATCGATCCTCGCACAAATCAACGGTGGTCGGGTTCGAAGGGTAAATTCCGTCAGGCAGCATCAAAAGTATATCACTCCATTTAAAGTGACTGTTAAGGACCTTTCATCTCCGCCAGCTAAGCAAAGTAATAAAATAACAGGATCAAGTATTGCAGCATGGATCACTCCGTCGGCTTGCCTGGCCCTCGGAGAGATATCGCATCACGCAACAGGCCGGTTCCAGGATGCGGCATATTGAAGAACCCAGTAGAGGGCTGAGAACTTCTCGAGCCTTTTTATTCTCCACCTAATTTGTAAGATGCTTCTGACGTCTCACCTCTCAAACATTTAGGTCAATCTACATTTTGGAGGGACTAGTCAACTCAAACCAGAAGCACAACAAGTTACATAATGTAGAGGAACCTCCAGAGATTCTGTTTCTCAGTGAGAAATGGCCCATACCTTCATATCCTCATAATAGAAAGAGAAGCTGTCAATTATATGCGTAGGCAGTGTGTCCCGCCGCGTTGCTCTCTAGACCCAGTCGACAGGTGACAGATCAAGACTCTTGTGCGAATGCATGTGAGAGAGCAAGATGCCACCAAGGAAATGAACGGGAAGTCCGAGGCATACCTCGGGCAGCGAATACACTTACTCATATCGAACGAGAATAGAGTCCGTTCAACACAGCACGACGCAGAAGCTCATTCTAAGTGCGAAGTAAAGTACCGAGTGCCCAACAGAGACTCCTCATAACTTCCTTTCGGGATCAATTATCATTAGCGTACCACTCTGATAAACTAGGAACACACAAGCCTCTTTCTGCTTCGGTGTCCAAAAACAGAAACACGCACCACCAAGACCCAGAGCAACACCATCACCTGCAGTAGTCAAAGCACAACCCTACGGATCTTCGACCCCGTGGTCCGAGACATGCATGTTATTGAAGACTCCCGCTCAAGCGGCCACACTCCAGGTCGTGGGGTGAATGCACGCCGAGTGGATAGCCAAGGTCCGTCATGCAACCCAGTCCTCTCATCGCCTTTACCCATTCGTCAGAGAATACTGGAGTTTTCCAAGTGAACAATTCAATTATAAAATGTCTCAAACCCAAAAAGAGCGCAGTGGCCATCCCCGTGAGGGGAGAATCGGATCACGACCGAGTTTCACATCCCCCGTCCTCACTCGCCAGTCCACAACCAATCCAAGTCGCCAGAGTCAGTCACTTGACCGCGTTCCCTGCAGCAGTAAACTCTCAGTCATTTCTCCACGGGATACCTAATCTGTCCTTAGCTGTAGCTGTCAACTCTGGGGTCGTGGGCGAACGACGAGGATTGGGCCACCACGTGGAAGCGGCTATTGGATGTGTCACGTCTAGAGGAATTGACTCTTGAGATAGGCGCCACACAAACGATTGTCGATCGCAAAGGCGATAATTTCCCAAGTTTCTAGACCTCTGAATGATTCAATCATACAATAGGCAACTGCAAAGAATAGCCACGCTCAACTCCCATCAATTGAACGGGACAAGACCCCTCCGACTCCTCACGGCAGGCATCTCGGTTCAGCATCAACTTAACCCCTCTCATGCTCAACATCTCTTGCCAATCATTCCTCATCTCGCATCAATTCCCCCTCTTTACTTCGCAATACTCAAACAGCACATCAGGCATTTCCCCTCGGCACAAGAACCCAACCCGCCCCCGTCCGACGAATCAGCGGCCCCACGTGTCGGCGCAAACGGCCAAGTGGATCCTCCGTTCCGGGATAACCTCGAATGGCTAAGAGGGGCTCGGCGGGGCTTCGTCTTCGCTGCCCACGCTGGTGAGGCCAATTGCTTCTGGACAAGTCAAATGAGAGAAGAGAGCAATGTGTTTCGTCGGCGACTCGTGTTGACCCTTTCGCGTTTGCCGCCCCGACCGTGAGGGGCAACGCAACATCGTGAGTGAGGGGATCCGAATATGTTCTGGAGGCAGTGGATATAGAGGTGGGGGTCACAACCACGAACAGTCTCCAAGAGATGGAAGAAAGCATGAGTTATAAACGGTAATGGTATCTCTGCGTATCGACGGGCCCATTTCCCTTCGTTTCCATCATAGACCCAAGTTTTTCCAGAGGATTCCATGTCATCTCGCACCTTCGACCATCAACACTACGCTTACCATCGTGAACCCCAGCAACCAAGCCTAAAATCCCCTCGTCATGGACAAGGCTACGCTTCTAACCGCTTCCAGGGTGGAGCTCAGCGTTTCGCCCCGCTCTGATATCATCAGGTTGCTTGGCCCTGCCTTGGAAATCGCCCTTCATTTCCAGAGCCTCGTCAGTACCGCGTCTCTGTTCGTCTGCATAAGAGCATGGTTCGTCGCCAGTGTCACCTGCACGAGCATTCTTTACGCAAGCAAAATATTAGCATTGCAAGCCTTTATTGCCACCAAATTTGGCGCCTCTCACGGAATCATGATGTCCACTAACGCGGTTGTCGGGGTTTGGAACTCCAAGAGCGTCCAGGCATTGCGAAGCAAAATCTTTCACGAATTCGCCATCTTCATTCTTGGCGGCGGCAATATGCTGTTCGTATTCCTCTTCTGGCCTGGTTGGTGGGTGATTGCAGGCGCCATCTGGGGAATTTGGACGCTCTTCAGCTGAACGATTCCTTCATTGAGTTCCAATCGAGGCTCGAATCCACGATTACATGACAACAATAACGACCATGATCGCAACTCGACACCACGCCAGTCTGTCCAACGCCATATCGTCTCACCGAGAGAAGAAAAAAGTATTTCCGCCCGCGTCTTTACGGACCTCATTGGCGTAGTCCTTCTCCGAGTCGAACTCCTGCCATAGACTTGCAGGATAAATATGCTTGTTCTTCTCGAACCACCGACGGTCGACTACTTTTGTGAGAGTAGGGTCATCGGTCGCGCCCTCGAGCGTATTGATGTCGGGGAGGGCAAGGGCCGCCGCGGCCTTGGAAGCAGACGTGATGAGTGGGACATTGTTCTTCTTGTCGTCGGGATCGATCGTCTCAGGTTTCGTCGGGGCCTCGTTGCTATAGTTGAACAACCGTTGACCACCAGGACCAACGGACTTGTTCATTGCGAAGAAGTGAAAGTCATAATGCTGCCGAGACGGTTAGAGAGGCACAACTCACGATGCCGAAACGGAGATGCAACTTACATGAGGAATAATAATGGTTCCTCGAACAAGCATCAGATCATCAACGCCAACTCTTGCCCATTCGCGAAGAGCATTGGCTTTTTCTCCAACACCAAGCTCTGCGCCAACCTTCCTGCTCTTGTCCAAAAACACCCATATGTAGTCACCCTTCTTGACTCGCACCGTTCCGCCGGGAATGTTGCTACCATCATAGAAGACAAACGGTATCGCAATCTCGGTCGCCTTGACGGCTTCCTGGATGGCGAGGTATTCGCGTCGCAATGCGTCTCGTTCGGCAGCCTCTCTTCGCAAGGCCGATTTCGTCATGGACTTGGGCACGATGCCCACTGACGCGTTGGCTTTGAACTTGGGCTTCCCTGTCCCGTCGCTGTCGTCGCCGTCTTTCGCATCGGTATTGAGCTTGGGCTTCGATTTGGGCTTCGTCACCGGACCGCCGTCTTCCTCGTCGTCGTCGAATGAAAGCAGTTTCTTCCCCTGCTTCTTTTTCTTCTTCTTCACGGGACCCTGCGCGGAGCCCGTGTCACTGCCAGCGATGTCAGGAGTGCCTGTCACGGAACGATCCGGTGTGGACGTGCCTGAGAACGCAGCCTCACGGGCCTCGCGCTCCTGTTGCTCGAGAACTTCGGCGCGGCGCTTGCGGAAATCGGAGAGAGCAACGAGTCCGACTGTATTGGTTGAGAGGCGTTCATGGGTTGTTTTATTTTGCGGCGTGAACCGCGACGAGTTTTGGTCCGACATTGTGGGAGGTGCGATTGTTGATGGAGAGGAAATGGAGGAGCTGGGAAGTTGAAATATTTACCTAGTCGACGAAATCTGGACCACAATTGGAGAGCACAGTGTTAGTCACAGTTTACCAGCTGACACTGTACATTCAGTACGCTTCTACACTATCCTTACAGTGCTAATAGTCTTAGTCTGTGTGATAATTAGCACCTTTTATTAGATACAATCTTCAAGCCGCAAGCCGTTCCCCAATTCTCAAACCTCATTGCCTTTCCATCAAGACGATTTTCAGGGCAATGCCTTTCCATCTCGTGTCGCCTGCCCAACCAATGAATTCGTCGTATCGTCAGCATACCGTTTGTAAGCCAAAATGTATCGCTCCTCGGAGCTCCAAGTATCCTGAACGCTCTGTCTTTCCGTCGTCGCATCCGACCACTTCCACCATCTCGCCCAAACCGCTTCATCTTCTCCCTCACCATGTCGGGGAATCCCATGGCCGCTGTCCTTGTAGTAGTCAATCAAGAACAACCTCTTTGCCCAGGGCGCCAAGGAAATGTCCACAAGACTGAAGGTGCTTCCGAGAAAGAAGGGTCCTTCTGGATCCATCTCCTTAACAAGAGACTTGATGTGCTTCTGAATCTCTTCACGTGCTTGGTCAAGGCTGTATGGCTTTTGCGGCGTGTGTTGAATCAACTTATAAAATGCTGGAATGATCCGGGTGCTAATGTGGTCAATCCAGAGGCGACATCGTGCGCGCTCATACGGATCCGAAGGCAGGAGATTCGGGCCATGTTTTTCTTCATCCTTGTAAGCATCCTCTAGATACTCGCAAATGATGTTGCTCTCAAACAGAGGCTTCTGCTCTTTTCCCTGAGCACCCACGGGAACAGCCAGGGTTGGCACCAGTCCTCTGGGGTTCATTGCCACAAACGCCGCCTCCTTTTTGTAAGGATTGATCTCGACATATTGGTGAGGAATGCGCTTTTCCACAAGAGTGATCCAAGATCGCTGGACAAACGGGCAGAACCATCCGCCGTACAGCTTCAAGGGGTGATCGGCCGAGAAGCGGGCAGCGAGCTTTGCGGCAGCCCCTGTCGTTTCGGGAGGAAGCGAGGTATCGACGTTGGTCATGGTTCTTGAAGAAACAAATGTATTTGGACTTGGCAATGAGGTTTCTTGCGACAGAATGATATGTTGGAAAAGGTCTAGCCGTGGTAAAGTATTGGCCTACTTTTCTAGGGTAGCCAACAATGACGTGACGAAAGTGCCAGAGTGAAAGGTGGAGAGTGCGCATCATGATCATGCGGGGTCTTAGCAATCAAGTCACGATGGAATCGTGCCACGCCTGTACAAGAAAGGGCTATATCACTCGAGTATTGATACAAGATTGTATATGTTCTTCCGTTACGCCGGACACGTTTCCTTGGAATTACATCTGCGGCTCATTTAGTGAATCTCATGTCAGATGTCAATTCATTCTGATCAACATGACCTAACCTACATGCTCATTCCCTTTGCCCGGTCATATTGCACGGCCCAGGTATACAATCAATAAAACACAGATATAATTCAAAGGAAATACCCAAATCCATCCAGAGATTAACTTCATTATAATCCGATTCCATCTTTACCCCTTGATATTCATGACTGAACAGGCGCAACTTGCGTCAAGACCACCCACAGCGTCTTGGGCCCTACCGCCAGCGTCGCATCGCCCTCAACCTCCAAAAGGGCCGCATACTCCCCCAAGGCTCTCACCTTGGCCTCGACGCTGTCGTCCTTGTCCTCACGCAGCTCAATCTTGTCCACCACCGAGACGCCCACCAGCTGCGACAGCTCGTGCGAGTCCAGGAGCGTGGCATGCAAACCCCGCTTGTTGAGCCAATCCCGGTTCACCACGCCAAAGTACGCATCCGCACGCTCGCGCGGCGTCTCGGGCTTCTTGGTCGCAGCGTGTACGGCGCTGATGGGCACCCCGACGGCTGCGCGGACGGTGCCAAGGGCCGCGTGCACGGGGATGGAGATGGCGCCGCCGATGACGCCGGCTGCGGCCCCGATAATGTTGCCGCGCTTGGCATTGTTGCCAATGTTTTTGCCGGTGCCCTTGACGTGGCTGTAGACGCCCTTGAAAACGTCCTTGGGGATCTCGCCCACCTGCGAACCCATGTTTGCCGCATGGCGAATGGCGCGGTCTGTGACTTTTGCGGCGAGAAATGCCGACACAGTGTCGAGGAGGGAGAGCCAAGTATCCTTGGGGATGCCATACTGAAGAAGCGTGGGCGCATAGGCCTTGAGCAGCGGTGCGGTGGCTTCTGGCTTGATCTGGGGGATGACAATTGGCCGTGAGCTGCTTGATGCTGCTGCCTCGGAATAAGATGGGAGAGGCCCGTCAGAGGGGAAATTGAACGGTGACTCGACGGTTGGTCTCACAGATCTGTCATCGTGGTATACGGGCGGAGCATCTTGCTGGGGGGCGGCCGCATCCCGCTCAGCCTGAGCTTCTTGTTCTTTGGAGGACGACATCAGATCAAATTAAATAAGTGCGACTAGAAGATGTTGTAGGAGACAAGAAATAATTGATGAAAGGATTAATTTGTAAGAAGGGATCGCAGCGATGAGATATAAGAAGTCTGAATGTAGTGTGAGTGAGGGGGCTGACAGGCCAGAAGAGGAAATCTATTCGAGCTAGGCGGTTGCCGGCGTCTTGTACGCCGACTTTACAAATGAGAATCCGAGGTACCTACCCTATAATCACCACGATTGGTCCACGCTGCGCCGCGTTTGAGGGCTGGAAAGGAGAATTCGATTGGATAAACTACGAGAGGAAGAATATGGTTCAAGCTACGGGCCCTTCCGATACGGCGTCCAATATCTGATTGGCTGGATGTGGCGTAAGAAAGATTGCTTAGGTGACAATCAAGAGGTGAGACGTGAATTAAGACATGACACGGGTTGTTAAGGAGGCCTTTTATTCGTATTGCAATTCGGACGAAATATTCGCCAAATATTATTCATTATGACAGGCACGTACTATTACTTCAAATCTACATGTAAACTGCACCGATTCTCGCCATGTTACTCAGATCCAGCTTTGCCATCAAACACATCATAGTGATGCTGCGTTTATAAAAAACAGCGGCATGTACGTCTGTGATCATTCTGCGCAAGGGGCCGCACCCGAGTACACCGTCGCGAATTATTTCGAGTAACCGTTGGACGCAAACATGGTTATGTTTACGGTACAGTGTGTGATACTCGAGATTACAGTTGATAATGAAATCTTTTTGGTACATGTGCGTCCTGCTGTCCAGAAGTCGGTCTATAATTAGCTTGGCCAAAATGTTGGTGAGTCCTCATAGGGCATTTTGATCTTGGATCGATGCAGCCTGTGCTACCTTGCACTACGTAGTCACCTACCGGGCTGAGTCAATTGTTGAGCCACCAGCCAGGGAGGTGAACAAACGTATGCCGCACTGGACTGTCGGTTAAAATTTGGTAGAGAATGTGGTCATTGGGAGACACATGAAACTCAGCAACCAAGATCTCATGTATTCATCGCCCAACGACTTCACCGGC
>JALNIO010000688.1:0-10323 GCA_023509875.1 Rugonectria rugulosa | reverse complement strand
GCAACTGTTGTTGCGGATCAGTATTCTCAAGCTCACTCTTCGTTAATGTAAAGAAAGACGTATTAAGACATGAAAGATCGTTGTCAAGGAAATAACCGTGCTTGACCTGGATGGCATCCTTTCCTCCAAGGCTATCGTCAAGCCCATCGGGATTGTACCGTTTACTGGGAATGGGACTTCGTGCATCGAGTCCGTTGTATAGGAGGTTCCAGTAATCGTCACAGTTACGGATTCCCTCAGGAAGACGCAGTCCGATGCCACAAATGGCTACGTCAGTAGCTATGGAGGCATGGATGCTCCCATTATGCCGGGGCTCATGGAGCGAGTGTCCCTTTGTAGTAACGCCCATAGGCTGCTCATAGCCATCAGGGACCATTGCACTATTGAAAGGTCTATCTTCGGTATAACCTTTACTCATGTGTAACGGTTGTGCTAGGCCGTTATACCATAGGGCAAAAGATTGGTTAATAATCGCATTGGTTGCAATTACTGTGGCACACAACAGCTCTTTTAAGCCCTGTCAGGTGACTAGGCCGTGACATAACTCTTTTTCTTTTTCGTTTTTTCTTATTTTATACAATTTTCTTAAATAAAATAGGAAGGCAGATAGCTAGATAAAATCTTAATATAACCCTATCCTAATCCTAAGGGTTAGGTAATCGGTATAGAATTGGGAATAGGGCACATTCCCGACTTAAATACTTAGTAGGTATTAGCTTAGGTGTGTTGGAGGGTAAAGTATTAATAAGAACTTACCCAGCATATTATCACTTAACTACACTTGCCTAATTATCCTTAGCAGTACAATTAACTGGGCCGCAAAGTCACTCGCAGTCATGGCGGAAAACACTGTATCTAGAGTGTAGGACAGGTGCTTGTCGAGGATGCGAGAGGAGACATAGAATGCGACAAGCTGTTTAAATAGGCTGGACTCCCGAAACGGAGCATCCTGCACTATCCGACTCTTGAAGTCGAATCAAGTCTAGAAACACTTAGTTTCATTACTCTCCGGATCTTGGCTCTCGGCTCTCACGGCTTCTTCCCCGCATCCTATCCCCACTCCATGGCGCTGGCCCCCATGTATAAAGAAGGGGAAGGCCCGCTGCGAATATTCCGAAATTTCCGAACACTTCTCCCTTTCATCTCGACTCCATCATGTCTGTTCTCGACCGCAGATCAAGCATCGGCGAGTTAGAAGACCCGAAAATCCCGGATCTTGGCCTTGCTATACGAGTGTACAAGACTTGTGCGGCATGCCGGGCGCGCAAAGTCCGTTGCATCGTCGAGGACAGAGCAGCCGGGGCGAGCTGTGTTCAGTGCCTGAAGTACGACTCCAGTCGGTTACTGTTTTACTATTGCTGACTGTCAACTTTAGAGATGGCCGATATTGCGTCTTTGAAGCCAAGAAGCGCTCCTACGATACGAGTACTCGCACGAGGAAAGCCCAGGAGAAGCGAGCCCGGCTTGAAGCCCCAGAACAAACTCCAACCACAGAGAACCTCGTCCGTACCGCCTCGATCTTCTCTGACCTTTCCCACTGTTTGATGACTCTGACCCGTTCATTTTACAGAGCCATGATCATTTCAACGTCCGAAGCTCTGCAGATGCGCTCTTATACTTGTCGGACGCTGCCGCAAGGCATGCCAACAATACTGAATCTCCCAGAGCCGATATCGAATCTGTCCAACAGCACTCGGGCGCCTCAGTCACCTCAGATAATAGACGTGAGAGCGGAATTACTGGGTTAGTTGACATCGAGGAAGAACAAGTCAGGTTTGAATCACCAGTCTCACCATGCGAGAATGCCGACGCCCAGGATACGGTAGCGACATTCCGCTGCCGCCTTTTCTGGGAGAACATTGTCACGCCCAACGAGGCGTTGGCGTACATATGCTTCTTTTTCAGAGACCTCTATCCCTTCTTCCCTTTCATCCCAGATGCTTACTACACATGCCTTACCGGACCTAACCCTGACCTACAAGTAATGCGCTCGCTATTCGAGGAAGAGGATGTACTTCTAGGATGCCTCATTACGGTTTCCAGCCGCTACTACCACCTCCCGAGGCATACTGTTGGTGGATACGAGAGAAGCTGCGAGGTCCACAATAGTTGTTGGCTATGGACGAAGCGCCAGGTTGCCAGAGTGGTCTTCGAAGGCGTCAGGCCAAAGTCCCTTCTGTCGGTTGTCGAGACTCTACTCATGCTGGCTGAGTGGCTACCAAAGCCCATTCACGCCTTTGTTGAGAACAAAACCTTGAGCAGATCGGCATCATTCAGTCAAAGACCTGGTGAGCTACTCCTCCAGCCTGCTTTCCGTACAGATCAGGTTTCTTGGTAAGTTTGAGCTTCACGCCACAGTGTTTGTGGTAACTGACACCAATCACGCTCAGGTCCTACGTCGGCAACGCATTCCTTCTTCTGCGATCTCTACCCCCCAGTCGAAGAATATGCCCAGTCCTCAAGACCTCGAGTCGATATCTGATCACATTATTCGGATGCCTTATCATGTCCCAGTCGCTTGCTCGCCGTCTCGGCCGGCCGGCCTTGATGAGCTTTGAAGACGTGGACCTCAGTCAGGTCACTCAGGCTTTCCACAATCGCAACACTAGACTTCACGGGCCACCTGGCGGAAACGAGGCCATACCCAACCTCAGTCTTGGAGTCTCGGACAAATTCCATGAAGCGTTTGTTGAGCTAATGAAGCTTTTAGCCCACACTCAGGACGTTTTGCACCCACCGACTGGAGATGGTATTGTTGAGCCCAAGGCCGATGCGTCGCAGACAAACCAACGTCTTTTGGCACTGCTACAGCACTTTGACATGATGAATCAAAACTGGAAGACGCAGTATGCCAGTCTGTGGGAATGTAAGAATCCATTTCCCACTGAGACTCCATACGCTGACATATCTTAGCCAGCGCCCCTGGCATGTCCGGGTTTTCAAGGGCCATGCTAAGGATCGACTTTGAGTACCTTAGACTCTACGAGTTCTCCATGAGCCTGGGCACATATCTTAAATTGGCGGGAGAAGGGAAAGATACGGCCTCCCTTTCCGGACGGAGCTCCTTTGAGCAACAGGATAACGACTGGGAATTCCCACCGACTTCACTTGCTTACTACATAGAGCAAGCCATCGATGCGGCAGAGCTACTTCTGCGCCTGATGCTGCATTTCTACTCGCCAATGGGTAAGAACGCGCTGCGGTACGCTAGTTCGAGATATTACATGAAGATTGTTTTTGCATCCGTGTTTCTAATCCAGGCAAGGAGTTACCTCGTAACAAAATGGTGAATCCGTCATGGTAACACAAGTCAGGTCCTTCGATCCGGTATTCCTAATATTTCCTATCAGACGGTTTTAATCGCCACACTCAAGGATACCGTGGCGGTTCTTGAAGGGTGTAGCATAGATGCTGCACACCCAGCACTCCGATACTCTATTTTACTTCGAGGTCTAATGAAAGATCTTGAGCCATCGAGACTACCACAGACATCTTCTCTTATCCCTCTTACAATTGGCCCGAGACAGGCCCGGAATACGATACTAGATGAATCCAGCTGGAGCGGGTCATGTCCACTTGACAATACCGTGAATAAGCTCTCGAACCAAGAGTACGAACCCTTCCTTCCTCGGCCCAAGGTTTTGCTAATAAGATGTATAGTGGAACCCAAACGGATTTCAACACTGTTTCCCTACCAAGTCCAGGAGTTTCCCAGTGGCTACCCTCGACTAGGTATGCGGAAGGCAGCCAATGGACCGGATTTGATAGCTCGATTATTGAGTGGGAGGATTCCATGGCGCAATTGGATACCGACACGTTCCTTCAGTCACTCATGGGAGTTAATGTGTTTCCCACCATGTAGTTAGTTAAGATGACTATACGAGGCCGATTTCATAACTACCATATATGTTCGATTTGTGTGCATAAGGACTCAATGACGCAACATAGAATGAGACTTGTGGAAATGTGAGGGTTCTGACCTTCAGGATCAAAAGTGTGTAGATATTTTATGATCAGCGAGCGGCGAACTAGAAATGACCACGCGGTTCAAAGATCATCCAGATATTGAGAATATTATTCATTGTATGTGCATCTTCTGACTCTTCCAAGGCTATCTAGTCTTTACACCATTGGTACCATTGACACTAGCTTCTAAGCTTGCCTTCCTCGCCTTGGCTCGAGCGTTGACAATGGCAATCTGGTTCCGCAGTCGCCATGGGATATCCATGACGTCCATTTGCACCTCAAGGAGCTGAATATTCTTTGGAAACTGGTACTCTGGCAGCGAAAACACCTTGTCCAACTCCTCCTTTGTGCGGACCTCCCGGCTTGATTCTTCGGCATCAGCTGCGCCAAAGAATGTAAGTAGAGACTGATGGCGCCATGGTGCGATGTTGTTGTAGCCAGCCTGGGGGCCGTGGATGGCTCGTTCGATCGTATAGCCCTTGTTGTTGATAACAATGCTATCCGCCAGTTAGTCATATCTTGAACGATGACTCGAAATAGATGCATACAGTAGAGGTTTCAATCCTAAGCGAATCATTGTTCCAACTTCCTGCACAGTCAACTGCAAGCTACCATCTCCGACGATTAGGATAGTCCGTCCATCCTTGGTGTCAGTCTCGGCTTGCAACTCCCTCTGAGCGATCGCGACACCCAGGCAGGAGCCTACCGAGTACCCAATGCTGCCGTAATAGACCTGCGTCACATACTTGGCACCGGCTGGGAACGTGGCATCTGGAAATCCGAACTGGGCCGTGCCAGACTCTGCGATGAGAATGTCTCCTGGCTGAGTAAGCTCACCAAGGCGCTTCCAAATCCACGATTGCACAATGTTCTTGGAATCGGCGTCTTCTGGCACTGATTGGCTCGGTAATACTGGTAGTGCTGGGGAAGGCAGCCTGACGGTTTCCAGTGCGTTCAATAGCTTCTGAAGAACTGTGATCTATGAGAATCTTGCGAGAATGGGATGGAGGCTGGACGTGGCTTACATGGCTTCAGGTAGACTTGTTCATACATGGTCCCAAACACCTGCTTTGTCAGTCGCATTTTTGTCAAGTTAAGTTATAATTGGCTTACTGTGCAGCTGTTAGGCTCAACAAGAATGACCTGTTCAGGCCGAATCTCTCTTGTGTGTCCACCAGTATTGCTGTCAGCGAGAAGAGGTCCGAGGTTCAGAATGCAGTCGCTTGTCTCCACAGCGGCTTTGACTCCGGGGTAAGAGACTTCACCATTGTATACTCCGCAGTATCTCGGATGAGTCTCATCAATGATGGTCTTTCCCATGGACGTCGAGAAAATGGGAAAGTCGAGGCGATCGGCTAGTTTTCTAGCTTCCTGCACGGCATCATGACGATCTGTGAGACAGTCGACCAACAGAAGGGGATTCTTGGCTGACTCGAGGGCTTTGAGGACGGTAGAAAGGGCCCCTGATTCGTTGAGGAGGTCAACGGGAGGGTTCAGTTCAATGTGTGACCGAAGAGGTGAAGCATCTATGGGGGCATGGACAAAGTCCATGGGAACAAACAGATAGACCGGCAGTGAACGCAAAAGGCATTCTCTGATGACTCTCTACCGGTGGTATTAGTCTTATTCGTCAAGTTGTATGGCCAGGGCCAACTAACATCAATCTCGGCGCCAGCAGTTGCTGCGTCCTCCAGCCATGCATGAGCACATCGCACATGAGCCGAGATCTTCTCAAAAACCTACCTAGTCGTCAGTGGCGGCTTGCTTGACGAGTCTCAGTCGCTCACCTTGTGGTCTGGGTTTGGCCCAAGACTGTGGTGGATCATGAGACGCTTAGCCTGCACATGGGTCGCAGTAGTGCCGACAATGTGAATGAGCTTGACCTGTTCGGTATAGGCGCCGGCAACACCATTGAGGGCACTTAGTTCTCCCACCCCCATCGTCGTCACGACTACTTACGTTAGTCGAGGTGAATGAACAGAATCAATGAAACACTTACTGACGCCGGGGCAACTTTTGACTCTTGCATAGCCGTCAGCGGCATATGCAGCGTTCAACTCGTTGGCATTTCCAACTGCAGACCTCGATCAGTCCTGAAAGTCGACTCAAGAGGAAATCACACACCCCAAGACAGTCCGTCGACTTGGTCAATGTAATCTAGTAGCTCTAGATTCATGTCACCCGGGACTCCCATAACGCTTCCCACACCCAACTGCCGAATTCTATCGATGAATTAGCCACCCACTTCTTGGGCTACGGTAAGGTATTTGCCGTACCGTGTCCATAGGTACTGAGTAAGGGGGATATGAGACTCTGTGACTGTAGGCATCTTCTAAGAAGTGTATTTCGATAAAAGGGCTTGGTTGGCAAAAGGTTCGAGAAGTGCCAAGGATTTAAACGACGCTTATATCGAAACTGAACGATTACCAGGATAAGTAGCCTCCTCACTTGAAGATAGTTGCTGGTTTCCAGGTAGCCTATCGCCATTGTCGTCCGGATACAGGCGGATATTCGGCAGTAGCTGAAATTACCGAAATCGCCGGGAACGAATTCAATATAAACCGAAATTTCCGAAATTTCCTCCCAATGAAGCTGAATTACAGGATATATCTGGGCCATTTCATTCCGAAATTCCGACGACATTTACCCAGAGAGCTGTACCTGTATCTGACACCCGGACTTTCTTATTATCAAAGTCTATCTCAACTACTGACTCCTCGACTTCATTTCCAAACCCCTTCTACAATCATTATTCAAGGAAACCACCAATTATCCTATTCAACATGTCTCCCGCTCAAGTGACCAAGAACGGAAACCCCAATGGCTCCGAGTACTCGTACCCTCTTGAACGAGGAGCGCAGCGCAACGAGTCAGCTACTCGGCTTCGGAAAATGATGATTGAAGCTCACCTTGATCCGACCAAGATCGTCCAGCACCCCATCGCCTGGGACGGTCTGACCGCCCGTCTTGTTGAGGAAGCTGGATTCCCCATGGTCTTCCTTGGTGGCTACGCAGTGAGCGCCTCTCACGGTCTGGCTGATGCTGGATATCTTGGCTTTGCCGAGATGGTCCATCGCACTCTTGAGGTGTGCAGAGTTGTTGATGTCCCTGTCATGGTTGACGGAGATACCGGGTATGGTAATGAAGTCAACGTCAGGAGAACAGTGCAAGGCTATGCGAAGGCCGGTGCTGCTGGAATCATGATAGAAGACCAAGTTAGCCCGAAGCGTAAGAGCTCTTTGCTTGCACCATGTCAAATTTCGAATCGTTGCTAACCGTAGATAGGCTGTGGCCACACCAAGGACAAAAAGGTTGTCAGCTTTGACGATGCCGTGTCCAGGATTCGCGCTGCCGTGGCAGCTCGAAATGAGGGCGTTGACATTTTCATCTTGGCAAGAACCGATGCTCACATTATCTCTTACGAGGAAGCCATCCGACGGGCCAAGGCTTTCTTTGATGAAGGGGCCGACGCTGTAGTCATCGAGGCCATCGCCTCAGTCGATGAAATGAAACGCTCACGCCAAGATCTGGGCCCTCACATTCCTTCTTTCATCAACATCATCGAAGGTGGAAAGACCCCTGCCATGTCTTACGATGACCTTGCAGCCATGGGTTACTGCAGCGTCGCGTATCCTTTGACGCTCCTGGCTGCTGGTATCAAGGCCATGAGAGGGGCGCTCCAGGGACTGCTGAGGAAGACCGAGTCGCCCGACACCATCATGCGGTTCGAGGATGTATGCTCTGCTGTGGGCTTTCAGGAGTACTGGGATTTGGCGGAGAAACTCACAAGGGTTCAGTAGTTAGCCTTTTTGCTGTGATTACGTGCTTCTTGCAGTTCTTAGTCTATCAATTAACTTGACATCCCCAACATCGATTTGTTGAGCCTTACTGTTTGCCATTTAGCATCTTACGATGAGATTTTGGATTATCCTAACCCATTTTTATCAGCAGAGTTACGTCCGGATCCATGGTCGCCTCACTAGGTACCAATGGTCAGGGTAATATCCTCCCCTAGTTTCTTCCCCTTCATCTTCAGGTACAGTGCTCAACAAACTCGGTCCTCGGTCCGAACGAAACCTGTTAGCCTCGGCCTCTCCACAAGAATATGGAAGATGTTGAGCAAGTCTCAAATATTTCCCCCGAACTGCGAATTTCCCGAAAATCCCGGCGGCGCCTATGGACCCAGCCCCTCCTTAGACTTTACTAAATTCCCCATGATCTACGTATACGAATCTACTTAACTAGGCTTAGATCCGGGGTATCGTACGGGTAGAATCTGGGGAAGGATCCAGGCTTCGGTTTGAAGGAGATTCCAAATCACACTGGGAGAACGTAGCCCATCTCTAACAGTCAAGATAAAGGGAGCCTCTCTCCTCATTCCTTCTACCCTCTACACACACGACACATTTCAGCTTGATCAGCAGACAATACCAGGTACCAAACATGGCGGACGCCGAACTCAAGATAGCCGTCTCGCACAGCGAGAAGAGGGACTCCAGCGCTGGAGAGACTGCGATCCTTGTGCCGGAGAAGCTGTCGACGTATATCAGGCGAAAGGTAAACAGCCTCGTCATATTGGTAAGACCTTGTGCTAACAAACGCCTCAGTTTGATCGACATGTCATGCCTCTCGTCTGTGTCCTCTACGTCCTATCCTACCTTGATCGTGGAAACATTGGGAATGCTAAAACGGCCGGAGCTCAGGACGATTTGGGACTCAGCGACTCTCAGGTACAGGAGAAAGCAGATACTGCTATGGTTTGGGAAAGGCTAACATTTGCAGTGGGCTTGGGTTCTGAACTCGTTCTACATCTGCTACACGCTCTTCGAGTGGACGACCTTACTATGGAAACTTCTCCCAGCACATATATTCATCTCGACTCTGTGTCTCCTGTGAGTGTTTAGCTTCGCTGTCCAATACATGCGCTGACCTTCATCAGTTGGGGGATCATCGCTACCTGTACCGGTATCGTCAAGAACATGGTTGGTCTGTGTGCCTGCCGAGCTGCATTGGGCATTGTCGAAGCCGCTTTTGGTGCCGGCGCTCCATACTATCTATCGCTCTTCTACCAACGCCGCGAATTGGGACTTCGTATCTCTATCCTGATCGGAATGTCACCTCTGGCAAACTGCTTTGCCGCCTCGCTCGCCTATGGCATCGCCCAGATCAAAGCATCTATCGAACCATGGAGACTTATCCTGCTTCTTGGTGAGTTTTAACCTTCCACTCTTTTTTCCTATTACTGATTTTTGTCGTAGAGGGCGCCCCTGCCATCATCATTGCACCTTTCGTCTACTTCTTCCTCGCCGACTCTGCCCAGAAAGCAAAATTCCTGACCGAAGACGAAAAGGAGGCAGCAACCGCTCGTCTTGGCACCAAAGACACGACAGAAAAGACAAAGCTCAATTGGAAGCAAGTTACAGCTGGCCTTAGCGACTACCAGCCTTATGTGCATGCTCTTATTCACTTTTGCTGCAACTACTCATTCGCCGGCCTCGCCAACTTTCTCCCGACCATCGTCCAGGCGCTTGGATATAGCAGCCTCAAAGCTCAAGGCCTAACTGCTCCTCCATATGCAGCCGCGTTTATCCTCTGTATCGCGGCGGCATTCTGCTCCGACAAGTTTGGGTACCGCGGCTTCGTGATTGCGGGCTGCTCAGCCATGGCTGGCGTTGGATACCTGCTCCTAGCCATCGTCGAAGACACCAACAGAATGAACATTCGCTATCTCGGAATCTGGCTCGCCGTCATGGGTGTCTTTCCCTCGCTCACACTCAACATTACGTGGCTTCTCAACAACCAAGGCGGCGAGACAAAGCGGGGCATCGGAATTGCCGTCATCGGTATTCTAGGGCAGTGTAGTTCGTTTCTCAGCAGCACCATGTATCCCGAGAAGGACGCGTAAGTGTTGCTTCTGAACACCTTGCTTTGATAAATATACTAACATGCCTAGTCCTTTCTTCGTCCGGGGTTGCGCCATTGGCTGTGCACTCACATTCATGATTACGATTCTATCTCTGGGCTTGCACTTCAAGCTCGACCACGAGAATCGTAAGAGGGACCGCGAGTTTGGGCCCGTCGAGGACCATGAGCAGCTGGATGTGACCCTCGCAGGAGACAAGCACCCCAAGTTCCGCTATCTCACTTGAGCGTACCTTATCAGGGCTGGGAGCAGCTTAAATCTTGTTCTCTGGGGTGTATAAACGACAAGAACGTTTCCAAGTAGATTTATCCTCGGATAGATACTTAAGACCCTAAGAACATATACCTTAATATCTAGTAGATACTAAATAAAATTAGATTTAAAGGCAAAATATACTAATATAATATAAGATAATTAGTAATTAACTTATTAAG
>JALNIO010000687.1:11110-30986 GCA_023509875.1 Rugonectria rugulosa | reverse complement strand
AAAAAAAAAAAAAAATCTTCCTCTAATAAGGGTCGGTACAAACCCCAACTACTTATAGCTTGGTCCAACAACTGCGTCTGCCATGATGAGTAGATAGGCACAACGCACACGTATATTAACCGCCCCGATAGTCGCTTGGCTGAGGTAGCTATCCGTACGTCATATGTACCTTATTCTCTGTTTCTTTAAACGCTGGTACATTTCGTTCAGCAAGACTAAGGCTGCAATACGCCATGCATAGATGCACATAGGGATATTGTGAGCATAAGAGCACGCCAGCATCCCAACTAGATTGAACACTGTTGCCTTTCCGATCTGCGAGTGAATTCTATAAATGAATAGTCTTTGGCCTTCTTCATTGAGCGTCTAGACAGTGTACTGAACTCTTTCCTAACTACTGATATCACCCGATTCCTGCCTATTCTTGCGTTTGTGATTCATGATTCTCCAGTCAACGCTTTGGATTTCCTAGCCAACCAGTGTAGTTATTTATATTAGAAGTCAGGGTCACGGCATGCTTTCGTATGGCTGCTTGTTACCTCTTCTGTTACTGTCGGCTTGACTGAGACATCACCCATCGCGTGCTATATTTGGGCTATATCCTGGAACGAAATATTCATGACAAAAGACTCTGAATTCTCGGGAGGTTTCTTGGTTGAAACTATCCCGATCCCAGTAATTTTATCTGTCTTTGAGTCAAATTTCATCCCTAAGCTTTGGATCGACTTCATAGACAACTCAAGCAATCATAGGGCAGCATGGGAGTAACGCCGATTCTTCTACATCACAAAATCTAGCTAAAAAGCATATTTTCCTGTTCTTCTCTCTACTCGGCATCATGCTTGGCGATATGGGTGGTTAATAAGGACCCAAAGCAGCGCGGTAGCATCAGGGGGAACTTTCATGAGACATAATCCCAAACATGTGGGCAAGTATCCTCAGGTCGGATCCGAGATTGACGAAAACAATATAATCCCTTCCGCCAGATGGCCAAGATATGTCTAAAGCTCTCTCATTCTCAAATACAACTAATACCCCTCCACTCCAATGGCATTTATTCTTCACCGAGAAAGGTGACCTGATGCTGCAGGACGATGCTTCTACGTTCATTCTTCAGATTAAGCAGGATGACATAGACTCCCAATGATAGCTTCACAGGCAAACACTGCCGACATTTTATCACCCCTGTGGCACTTGACAAAATCAGCATCAATTTAAGCAAAAAGATCGTTTCGAAATCATGCGGGGATTTGATGCATCTGTATCAATGAGGATAGGCAGTATTGGGGCTCAGCTTGGATTTCTTGAATTGCATGTAATTTGTTGTTAAGAATAATTTTATTACCATCGTCATCTTCTCGTTGGGATCTTATGCGTAGAGCCACAGCTAGTGTCTGCTTCTTGAACAGAAGCTGAAGGCATTGTGTTTATCAATATAATCATGGATTTCCGAGAGCACCACGGGAACCGGGTAGTGAGACGGCTCTGCAGGTCTGTGGAGGTGTGCTGAGACGTTATTCCATGTAGCGTTTATGTAAGGGTAAAAAAGATCACTCAAGCGCCTTTCTACTTTGTACACAACTTCCAGGAAAGACTAGAACAGCCAGTGAAGATTAAGTTAAATGACAACGGGGAGGTGTGGGATGCAATACCGGTACAGTCTTCACCAATAAGAACTCGAAAGCACACCTCAATATGGAATGATTTTCTTTAGTGAGCATGACGAGGTACGGAGTACATGCTCCGCCCAAGTTTCATTTCACAGGCACCCTCCAAGCCCAAGCTGAAGGAATCACCCTCGTATTCTCCACTGAATAGCCGTGTTGCCGTGTCCTCCTCGACTAGGATCGGCCCTACGGGGCTGTAAATGGCCAGGTGGCGCGATTTATGCCCGACGCTGGCTCTCGTAAGAAGGTTATCAGACAACAGGCTCCAAGCTTGAGTGCGACAGTCGCCTCTCCTCTATTAGCCGAGGGAGCATGGTGAAACGCTCGTCAAAAGGACATTGTGCGAGTCCGAGGAGTCCGAGACCCAATGGGAGCCCTACTACAGAAGGATTGGCCTGCGGGTACAGGTCCCGGTCGGACCTGGTGATTCACCCTTGTGATTCTCCCGCACATGCCCTGAAGGGAACCCGAGCTGCAAATCTCGGCGCTTGCTAGCTGCAGGAAGTTGCTTCGTTCAACTTACATGGTAGCATTGGGGGCCAAATCACGGGTATCGGCAACTCTGGTGGCTGAGCATCCTGGGGCAATTCAAGATTCACAAAACATCTCATTGATCCTTGCAAGGGTGTCAATAAGAATATGGATGCAACTCTCCTTGTGCACAAGTTTAGTCTTGGTGTTGATGTCGCACAGCATCGCCACTGCCTTGGGTCTCGCCTCGGCCATCTGCTGCCTACCTCGTATATGCAGGTGAAGCAATGGCACGGCATCCGTGGCATGTAACACCTGAAGCTGAAGAAGCTACACATGAACATCCTCGCGGAAACCATAGCATTGAACAGCACCGAGCCCCTGCTAAACTACCACTCCCACTACTGCATGTCCCTGCTGCTTGTTTCCACTCCCTGGCCCTGCTGAGCCCTGCAAGGTCTGCCGCAAAGGACGCACTAATCAATCTCTCGATTAGTGTTGAGCCCTGCCCACAAGCGCGCGTCTTTTGCTGGCTTTCATTTGCCAGCAGGGGATGGGAAACGGCAGGATTCGTGCCGAAATGCATGGGGCTGTCTCATTGCGGCATGGACATGGTTAACAGCTACTCTATATCACTTAAGCTACGGCTGCGAGCCAAGTATATACATGCCTCCTCTTCTCCCTTTGTCATTCTCAGCCAGGTCGTACCTGAACTACTTCGTGCTTCTGCCTAAAGATGGAGGGATCCGAAAAAGTGCACCGCCAGCACATAGCTTCATCAAAGCAGGCCTCAACAACTGGCTCTCTCACCATTGGAGCCGACTCCGAGTCCGAGGGGGACGGTCGCCAATTAGAACCCACGAGCCTGCTTCAGAACTGCGACTACCCAAGCCAGCAAGATGTCACCGATACAAAGGGATCCGTTGAGAGTCGAGTTGAGCCCTGCGGAGTCCGCACGAGAAGTCCAGCGTCGAAGTCGGCCCTTTGGCAGATTTGCTTGGACCTCGTCTTCACGCTGCCAGCCCTTGCCTTCTTGGTGTACGGCGCAATGGTCAGAGCCAACGACGGACGAAACATTGAACAGGATCCTGTTCCTGCCCTTCAGACGGCCGCAAAGTACGGTCCTACCATCTTCCCCATCGTCTTTGCCGCCGTCGCAGCCAACTTTCTCAAGGCGGTTGCCGCATGGAAGGTTGAGAGAGGCATCACCGTCCTGAACCTGCATGCCCTCATGCGAAGCCGTTCCGTCTTTTCGGCCTTCATGTCCATCTTGGAGACGGGAGCCATCTTTAGCATCATACCCCTCACGGTTCTTCTCTGGGCGCTCTCTCCGCTGGGCGGCCAGGCGGCTCTTCGGGTGGTGGAAACAGCACCATCAACGGACAGCCAGTTATGGAACTACGAGTACCTGGAGTTTAGCGATTTTTTCCCCTATCCCGGAGGAGTTCAGAGCTCCGCTGCAGAGTCCGTACTCCCTTCCGTCTGCGGGACCTTTGCTTCCCTTCTTTCGAGCCCCGAGAGTACCAAGAATGCGAGCCAGGACATCTTTGGGAACATCAAGATCCCTTTACTGGAGCATTACACGCAATCCAACATGTCTACCGACAGTGAGGGATGGTATAACATCAAAAACGACACCGGAATCCCGTACTCGGCCCTCGCTGGAATGCCTCTTCTGGCCTCGGATGGGAAAGGATTTCACGACAACACGTCCTTTACGATGAATACATCATACATGTACGCCAATTGCAGCATGGCATATCCGGACGCCATGTCGGTCAAAGCCTGGTTGAACTACACACAAGTCCAGAGTAAAAATAGATGGGGTATGAGATTCACCAACGGCAGGAATCTAGTAATCGACGCCATTATGAATCACCAGTATACCGGGAAAATGGATCAGCTGGTCTTCACGTCGGTGTACAATTCTACATACCTGGTCCCTGGCGATGACTTCTATGAGAATCTCGTGGTGAATGCAACCTGCGGCTTGACGACGACGTTTGTTGAAGTCGATGTCGATTGCCACGTCGATGATTGCCAGACGACGCGTATAAGATCGTTGAACGAGCGGAAGAACGAGACACTTTCGACTGTGCTGAACGGGAGGGTGAAGGGCGTTGACGTTAACATGGTGCCCATGACGGCTTTCTTTAGTTCCTTTGTCAACTCGACCGACAACGCTTGGAGTGCCAGCTCCTTGTACAAGATGTTCTCGACTCCCTTGGAGCGCTATTTCACATCTCCGGGGACACCATATACAAACTCGGGTAGTGGGAGTAGTGGGAGTAGTGGGAGCGAGGACGCGCCTGACTACACGACTTTGAGCGACGCCTTGTTTTCCCAGCGATTCTCCGTACTTTTAAATACATGGTGGCTCTCAAACATTGCACCCAATGCCATCACAGGGAACGTCAACTTCACCGCCGTTACGGTTATCGGATCTTCCAACCAGGGCGACCAGGGCACAGGAACGCTGACGCCGGACGAGCTGGTGCTGAGAGTGAACAAGGGCTGGCTCACCGTGCTTTTCATCTCCTCACTGGTCATGCTCGTCGCGGCGGCTGCGGCCGTGGGTCTCGGGGCCTTACGTCGAGGGCCGGACATCCTGGAGCACGACATCAGTTTGATGAGGGACAACAGGTACTTGGCCATTAATGATGGCAGCGCCACGTCGATGGAGGATGGATCGGATCAGCTGAAGAGGTTGAAAAAGGTAAAGGTTTGTCTGGGAGATGTCAAGCCGGAAGCAGAACGTGGTTATATCGCACTCGCGACGCTGAACGATGCGGTGCCGTTGAGTAAACAGAGGGGCTCGAGGATGTATGAATGAGAGTTAGAGGTGAGAATACCCAAAGGCATCGTAATGAACCATTTTAGAATGGGAGAGTATTTAAATAATTAAATGATACACGTAATTTACATCATCTTCACCATTTCAGACGACGGTTTTGTGATCAGAGCCCATCGCTCTCAGCCATATGGCCTCTGCGGCAGTCCAATCCAGCCCGACAGGCCAGGTAATCACTCTTAACCTCTCTTCTGCCTCTTCCCAGCGTTTTATCCTCCGATGCAAACTCCAGCGCTTCAAAAACCGGTCAAATACCGTTCTAAGCGCAAGCATCGCTGGCTCATGTATATGCAGACCATGTCTCTCCAGGCTGCAAGCTCCGACAAAGACTCTCCAGAACCAAAAATCGGATCTGCCGAGGTCTTTAAGCTCGTGCTCAGACTTGGTAATGTCTCGCAGGAAAATGTGCATAATTCGTTTAAAGAGGCGCGACTCGATCGGTTCTCCGGCGTTCCATAGGCCTAGGACGCTGTGTAGGTAGAGGTTCGTGGCGATGGTCACTCCGTTCCAGGATGTCATTAGACTTGTTTCTGCCCCATGGCTTTGCGACTTCTCGCTGGCGGTGCCATAGAGAGACGTAATATGTGCATCGATGAGGGCAAGGTCCAGTTTCGACACAGTTCCCTCCATCCATATGAGTCTGGGGTCACAATTGACTCGTCTCCGGTCCGTGATTGTAGCACACTCCGTCACAACTCTCAGACACTCAACGATAGGCAGCCCATCAACATCATGCACCTTGATCCTATCAGGCAGCGCTGCGGAGAAGAATGGGAATAAGCCCATCGCTTTCAAGCGAAACCCAAGGCGGCCAATATGTTGTTCATGCCATTGATGAATGAGCGACAGAAAGTCAGGAAAGCGTGCCACATTGTCGCGGCGGAACAGCTGCGCCAGTGCCACACTACCACTAATGCGACTCTTTATGCCGTGAAGGAAATGGCACGTCCTACGTCTTTGTAAGCAAGATCATGGAACATGGTCGATGAGTACTCACGATATCAGGTATCGATTTGCGATTTCCTCCTCAAACTCGATTTCTGTCTTCAAGTCGCCATCTAATGGTTGGTGAAGATCCATGATGGTCATGAGGCCATCAAGATGAGCCTCGGCGACTGCCATGTTTCCAGCCGTATACTTGAACAGAACAGTGTCAGCATATTGGTTCGAATAACGAAGGTATAAATGAGAAACAGGAATAAGACATGCCTCTGTAAAGCAAAGTGTAGATACGTTTCTCATGACGAATGCTAATTGATCGGCTCGCGGACATAAAAGCCATTCGTTCAGCATGTTAATTGTTTCGATCTTATGATGCAAAAACGTAGTCTCAAATTCTCTCGTGTCGCCAACTACCCAGGCATAGTGCAATCCTGCTACGAGCAACGTTTGTCGGAGAGCCTCTGGATGATGAATCACATGGCCCAAACTGCCAAGACGAGTCAGTCTGGGAATCGTGTCAAAGACGTTTGCAAAGCTTACAGATCTTTACTATTTTTTCTCGAAGATTTCGAAAACTCTTCTATTGATTCGCTGACTGATGCATGGTCACGTCAGTCATATTTCACAAAGGACAGGGCGGGCATTGCACCAACAGTAGTAGAGCAGTTCCTTTGACTTGAACGCCATCCGAACCGCATACGCGTCCAACGAACCAACAGGATCCGGCCTCGGCATCCCGGGCCATTGTATCGGCCGCAGCTGGTTCGAGTCCACGGCCCAGGTGTGCTGTCCAGGGAGTGGCTTGCTGCGGGACTCCCGAAGCGGGAGGCTGGGAGAGCCAAACTCGCAGAGCCTACCGGCCTTGATGCACCGTGAACTGGGCATCTCATCAGTCCATCGATGGCCAGACGATCTGGTCTGATCAGAGAGTCGTATGCACTGGAAAAGCTTACCAGGATGGCTGGTCCCCGTCACATCTGACCTTGCGCCGGCGACAGGTGAGACATCCAGTCCGACTCCGAGTATGAGGCTTTCGGAGGTGGCACACGGTATTTTCTTGCACCTTTTCCATCGGCACTAGGAGCAACGGCACTGCAAGGACAATCACAGAAATGATGCTGAACGCGCAATGACAGCAGCAATGTCATATGAAGAATTGCGTCTCCCACCTTGGGCACTGTACGGAGTAATCGATCGGGTGGACATAAGCATAAGCCGGACCTAAACTGTTTTGGGACGAATTGGCGAGCACACGTTGGTGAGGTTCTAGCTTCTGAGTGAGTACGAAAATCTCCCGGTAGTTGCTCACTTACACCGAGATGCTGAAGCGGGAGGGAGGGACTGAGTCGAATCTCAGCAAGTACTTAAAGAATAGTTTCCCTCGAGGAATTGATACTACAAATTACATACTTTGAGAAGTTCTTCCGTCTTCCACTACTTGTGACTTTTACTTATCGCCATTTTATCCTCGTCAATCATGCCGGGCAAGCCAACACTCGTCTTCGTCCCAGGGGCATGGCATGGTCCTGAGACTTGGGACAAATTATCCTCAGCACTCGAGAAGCACCAATTGAGCACCGTGTCAGTGACACTGCCTACAACTCTGTCGGACCCTTCGTCAACCTTCTCAGACGACGTCAACGCTGTCAAAGACGCCATTGCCGCCGAAACCACCAACGGACGAGACGTCGTCCTCGTGGCGCACTCTTACGGTGGCGCGGTCGGAGCCAGCGCCATCAAGGGATTCGCCAAGCCAAAGCAAGGTCTTGCTTCTTCCGAGGATACCAAGTCCGGCCATGTCATCGGCTTCTTCATGATGGCGACAGGCTTCATGGCCACCGGCGTGACCTTCTTGAGCGGCCTCGGGGGCAAACCTCCACCTATCTGGAAGGAGGACACAGAGACCGGCTTCGCCACCATCGAGGTAGACCCCAGAGAGCTCTTCTACCATGACCTTCCCGAGGAGGAAGGGAATCACTGGGTGAAGCAGCTCCGGAAGCAGTCGATGAAGGCATTCACGACGGGCGCGGAGGATGCGTACGCGGGCTGGAAAGACGTGCCGGTGTGGTATCTCGCCACAACGCAAGACAGGTCTCACCCAACCGAGGTGCAGAAGATGTTTGTTCAGAATGCAAGGGATGCGGGAGGAGATGTGGTCTGGCGCGAGATCGCGAGCAGCCATTCGCCCATGCTGAGCCTGCCGACTGAGACGGCAGACATTATTGCGGAAGCAGTTAAGGCGTTTGCTCAGGCGTAACCGCGGCTTGCATGAGCGACGAAACCGATGCCTCTTTGTAATTAGTTGTCACACTTAGATAGGGAACTCAGGAATTCGCATTCATCACGTCAACGCCCACAACCTCAATTGACACCTTGTCGTCGCTGAAGGGCGTGGGAAAATTGGGGCTTGTGAGTAACATAATGACTCCTCTCGGCCGGTGCCGGTGACCAGCAGTCTGCTTATCAACACATAACTTGACTCCTTGGAAGGCGTCTTTCTCAAGTTATTCAGTTTTCCCTCTCATCTCTCGCAAATCGAGAGTCACAGGTGTTTAAATACGTCGTGGTTGAGCCTACAGGCCTTCACTCAGCTTTACTCGATCAGATGGCGACCGAATCAGCCAACTATGGTACGATCATATTTCTAAACACAAAAGCAGTATATACTAACATGCCACCCAGTTACCCTTGATGTCTTTACGGACAAAAGGTACACTGCAATTCCGAAACATCAACTCTTCAAGTAAAGTAGCTTATTAGACTCGTGCAGGTTCAAGGGCAATCAGCTCGCTGTGGTTGAGCTGACCAAGGAACCACTGTCAGCCCAACATATGCAGAGCATCGCCCGCGAGTTCAACTTCTCCGAGACAGTATTCTTGTACAGACTCGACCCATCTCAGCCTCCCAAGATCAACATCTTCACCCCCGTCAATGAGATGGAGTTTGCCGGGCACCCCGTCATCGGCACCGGCCACGCCTTGTTCCGGCGCCTTCTCCCCAATCCCCTATACTCATCCGGGCCGACACCAAAATCGCTGGATATCCATATCAAGGCCGGTTTAGTGACTGTGCGATACGACTCCGACGAGCAGATTGTTTCTGCAGAAATTCCTCACAACGTTCACGTCCACAGCGTCGCGACACCCAAATCGGCCATTCTTGACACCCAGCCAGGGCTTGTTAGCGCTTCTATCGCCGACTCATTCCCGGCAGTGTCCATCGTCAAGGGCGTCACGTACGTCCTCGTGGATTTCACTGAGCAGCCCGATGTCTTTGCATCCGTCAAAGCCGGTCCCTGCCCCGAGCCCCCTCTCGACGATGCCTGGACGCTATCTTTCGCTGGCACAATGTACTACAGGGTTTTGACGACACGAACCGAAGGCGACAAGAAAGTCTGGGACCTACGTGTCCGCATGATTGCCATCAACTTAGAGGATCCTGCTTGCGGAAGCGGTTCTTGCGCCTTGGCGGTGTACCTCGCTCTTCAAGATGGCAAGGCAAATGGCTCTTACAGATTCTACCTAGACCAGGGATCCGAAATCGGGAGAGACAGCAATCTCATCGTAGACGTAGGTCTCAACGAGAAGGGGAATGGGGTGGCGTCGGTTCTGCTGTCTGGAAAGGCCGCTCCAGTAACAGAGGGCAAGATTCTGCTACCTTAAGTTCATGACTTATCTGAGAGCCAGTGACGCTGTTTAAGGAACATTAGGTCAACACCTCTCAGTGCACAGCATGTCCCAGTTATAGCTGACCAGGAAATAAAAGGGAGTTAATGTCATTTCTGCAAAGAGAACAAGAGCTTTTTTCAAGCATACATCGAGTCAAATACCCTATCTACATGTCAGACAGAGCATATTAAAACATTCTCAATCTCTATCTAAATAACAACCGCGCTGGAGAACCTCGAATCAATTTCTCCGTGAGAACAAAGGCCGAGATAACGCAGACCCATCTTGGTACAATAAGAAGGAAAAGAATGTCTCACAGAGGCATAAAGCGACTTCTCAATGAGGCTGTGACACTTCGCTTTTCGCTGCAAAATTATCGGTCCAGCGCAAAGAAGGAAATCCCAATCAGTCGCCAAAATACACACCTCTTGTGAGCCTAAGGTAATGGAATAAGAACTCAAACTTAAGGCGATTCTCCTCTATTTACGATGCCATCTACACCCGTCGCATAAGACCACAGCGCTTGAATGCTCTGCGTAGATATTTTAAATCTACCTCCAATGCTCCATTGAGATACATACCTGCTACGCAAGAATAAAAAAAATGGCAAAAGAAAGGGCTCCGCCGGGATTTGAACCCGGGACCTTGTAGAATCGAGTAAAGAACCCAAACCACAAATCATACGACTAGACCACGAAGCCAATCAAGTTGCTGACAATGATCCACTCAATTACAGTACATACACGCTGACAGCCAACAGCACTGACAAATTGTAGCAGTTCATGAGATGGTCGTACACCGGTCACTGGGCTAAACAAATTCCTAGCCATGCCATAAATCTATACTCGTTAACCCGTCTATCCTTCATGTTGTGGGTATGTACGATGAACGCAATACCTCGTAATATAATCGAATACACCACACTTTTTGCCACTAGGTGCCGAGCGTTCTCAACACCAAATTGAGATGCGAAAAGACGACAACTACAACATCGAAGGAAAATGCAGGGCGACAAAAATATCAAGATTTCAATCTAGGCGAATGTCCATCATCCTTGGAGGAATTGATCTGTTGACCAGGTCTGAGACTCGGGATTCGCAAGACTGTCGGCTAGTGTAAGAGACCTGGAAAGAGGTCTGCTGAAATGTCTTTACTGCAAGCTGTCAGAGAGTCATGTCTGAATCCCTGAAGCCTGGTCGCTTCAGGAAGTGATGAACCGCGATGAAATCTCAAACGACAATTATTCCAACTGACTACGAGAGGATAGTCTCAAAGCAACAAGATGTAATGATCGGCTCGTTTTCGTGGATTTCTAGGGTAGCGGGGTAGGTCCTCGCTCAGGGATCCTTCTTGTAGGCCGCTCGTGGCCCAAATCCGTCCAGCTTGAACAGCGTCACCTCAGCTTCTATTAACAACCCGACCTTCCAAATGCATTGTTCCTCTTGTCAAGCACTCCAGCCCAGTAGGAACACATACCTTGTTCTATTGAGTCCGCTTTCTAGATTGTCGATTGTCAACAGGCTGTGGGGCAAAAATTGAGGGAGGCTTGACGCAAGTAGTCAAAATGGTTTCCAGACACTCATGCAAGCGACAGGAAGAGAGAACTACCGTCGCAAACGAGAGGCCTAAAAAGAAAGGGGAAAAGGCGAACTAAATATCGCAACGATTAAAAAAGGAATTTGACTCGTCCATTTTATGCCCTCTATCAGAATCGAACTGATCACCTCATCATTACTAGTGATGCGCTCTACCGATGAGCTAAGAGGGCTGATTGGGCAACTGTTGTTGGAGGCGGCACCCAGTTTTGATGCTATGGACCTATGCCTATGCACGCTCAATGATACAGCGCAAAGTTAGGTCTCCAAGTGGCAGTCAAACACATCGAACGTTGAACTCGTCATATTCGCTCAGTCTTATCTTAGCAGCATTTCTATCGGACTTTATTTATAGCATCATCAGCGCACTTATGAATGCACAACCGCGCTTTACTGTAGAAAACCTATCAAGATGGCACCGCATATGCGAGATCTACGGAAACCAATGGCGAAGGCTGTGCAAGAGAGGGCCTGGGGATGGTGAAGCGCTCCTGGAAAAGATGGATCCGCCCGAGAGCTTGTGCTTGTGCTACGGAAAATAAGTTGGCCGACTCCGGTGCAATCCGTCCGTTACATCACGTGAAAGACTATCATTCGCGGTCGCGACCCACCAAAGCTTCGCAGAATCCAGGCTGGTCGCGTCCGTACTTTTTGCAGCATCAAGACGTCGCCATTCCAAAAGATCAAGATGTCGGACGTTAACATTCAGTATGCATAATCCCCGAGCTTTGCTGAAAGACTGGAATTCTGACTTTCTGTAGGGATCTCCTCCAGAAGCCTCGTAATGAGTGCACGTAAGTCATGACCTCTCACCGAATGCCCTCGGCGGCAATGCAGGCGCCCATGCTAACCATCACACAGAGAATACGAGATTGCGCAGCTAGTATGAAACTCATACCTGTGATTAAAGGCACTGGACGGACTAACATTTATCTAGGAACAATGGGAATTTAGCAACGGCCCCTTGTCCATTCTCCAAACAGCCGTCCGCACCCATGCACAAGTCCTTATCAGCATTCGGTCAAACCGCAAACTGTACGTTGCCGGTCGCTTTCTGGAGGGTTTCATCACTAATCTTTGGTCTGTCAGGCTGGCTCGTGTAAAGGCCTTTGATCGTCATTGCAATATGTAAGTATCTGCAATCTCATACTCGCAGATACTCAGCACAACGCTAACCTTTGTCTAGGGTCTTGGAGAACGTGGTACGTCTCTTTGCGTCATTCTCTACGTTGGAAACAGCGCTTCGATGACTTTCAGAGTCTCGATAGCCGTGAAGCCTCAAGTAGATTACTGACCATGGGCTACAGAAAGAAATGTGGACCGAGACTCCCAGGAATGCCAATGGCAAGGCCGGCCGACCGGTCAACAAGGATCGCTTCGTGAGCAAGATGTGCGCAAAGTGAATCCCTCTCAAATGCTAGCCATACTGACCAGTGGACAGGTTCCTACGTGGTGATAGCGTCATCCTCGTGCTTCTCAGCTAAGCTCGCTCTGCCATTCTGAGATCAGCGTCGCTTGTAATCTCAAGCCTTTGATCAGACGAGATGCAACGAGCTTGCCGTTAAAACCCATCAACAATCTTCCCAGGGGCGTACGCGTTGGATCTAAAATCTTCTGGTGGTTCAAGCCAGGATCACCACTTCCTCTATCGAGGTATGTTAGCTAGGAGTTACAACCAGAATGGAGCTCGTTTAATCATGAAATCAAGATTTTCACTTTACCAATGCCTGCTTCGTCTACCTGCTTTGTGTTATGACCAATAACGGATTGGGTCGATTATCGAGTCACGGGCCCCGATCTCCGATTGCGACCTACTGTAGCAACATCTCTCGCTTGACAGTCATGGCAGCCGATTACATACGGTACCTGGTAGCCTGAGATCACTCACAATCACAATGGGAATGGAATCTTGGATTGGACCAGTTAAACTCGTTGGGGGTCGCAAAGAGTTCATCGCTGCCACCAAAGGCCAGGCCCAGGTCACATTTATGGCTGATAGAAGGCATGATCTAGAAGCATCACATGGTACTAATATTGGGTGGCTCGATTGTCTTTTGCTTGCATGTGTTCACCATGCTGAGTTCAATGAGAGAAATGGGATGAGGCACAATTATCCGTGCTCTCGCGTTTATATTCTCCAGTGAGCCCATTCGTCATGCTCATCACACCGGTGCCAACCCATCCATCCCCATGCCAACGCCCAATCAATCTCATTTACCCCAAACTTTCCTGCCACCGAACCAAGTCTCCTTCACCTTTGCCTTGAGCAGACTCTGTGCATCCCACTTCATGTCAACCACTACAAAATCCGCCACCTTACCCGCATTCAAGCTCCCAACTCGATCTTCTGCAAAGACACTCTTCGCCGCTCCGAGCGTGTACGCGGAAACAGCCTCGCAGAACCCAAGACGGAAGTGCGCGTTGACCGTACTCGTCGAGTCCGGCTCCCTCGCCGACCGACGTGTGGTCGCAGTGTAGAGATTGCACAGAGGATCGTACGGCGCCGTGGGGCTGTCGCTCCCCAGAGCCAAAAGCGCGCCGTGGTCTGCGAACTCGCGGTACGCAAAGGCTCGCTCGCAGCGCTCAGGGCCCAGCAGGCGGGGGAAATCGCGGAGCAGAGCTGGGTCGCAGTGCACAGGCTGGACAGATGCCGTGATGCCCAGGCCACCTAGCCTCTTTGCCTCTTCGGGAGCTGAGAGCTCGAGGTGCTCGATTCGTTGGCGGCTATTGGGAGGAGCGTGCGCCTCGATTGTGTCAACGGCCATGCGGATGGCTGCGTCACCAATAGCATGAAAGGCGATTTGCAAACCGCCTGCCACGGCGCGCTTCGTCACAGCCTCGAGCAGTGATGGTGTCCATAAAGGATCAGCGCCGCGGCCGGTAGTGTTGTAAGGCTTCGACACGTATGCGGTGCAGGCATCGATCGTTCCGTCGCAGATGATCTTGATGCCAGCAATGCGAAGGTCTGGCGAGTTGGTCATGTTGAACTGCTTCTTCAGCTCGATGGCTCGATCCACTTGCTTGAAACATATTTCCTCAGACTCTGGCATGACAAGCCAATACGCTGTTATCCTCATCGCCAGGTCGGGTCGCTCCGCGCGGAGCTCGATCAGAGCATCCCATACACCTTGGTCCATGGCCATCTCGATCAACCCAGTGTACCCGGAGGACGTGTATGCATCTAACGCCGCGAGGATAGTCTCAAAACGCTCCTCTTTGGACATTGCCTCAGCTAAGAACGGCCAGGCGATGCCTACCGCAGCAGCTTCGCTCAGAAGACCAGTTGGCTTCCCATCCTCATCTCGACCAATCTTGCCGCCTACTGGGTCTGGCATATCGTCAAGTTTGAGCTCCTTGATTGCAGCAGTGTTGCACCAGGTTGCGTGGAGATCCATACTGTCGATGAAGATTGGTCGGGGATCCAGGTCATCAAGCATGGAGGGTTTCACACCATCTGGAGTCAAGTCCAACATCCAACCTCTGGCGAGAATTCTCGGCAAATCGGGGTTCTCTTTAGCATACGTGCGAATCGCATCTCGAATCTCTTCGAGGGACTTGCAGTAGTCCAGGACGAGTTTCTTGAGAGAGGTCCCCAGAAGGAGCAAATGCATGTGGCCGTCGATGAAGCCGGGGAGGACTATCTTCCCGTCCAGGTCTTGAACGTGAATGTCCTTGTTGCTAGTATACTTTGCTTGTAGATCCTTGCTCGTGCCAATTTCAGCAACGATGCCGTTCTTGATGAGCATACTCTCGGCAAAGACCGGTTGAGCGTCGAGGCCAACGTCGGCCTTGGTGAGGATTCGGCCATTGATGAAGAGGCCGTCTGCAACCGGCGACGACATCTTTTGATGTTCTACGAAGAAATTGAGAATAATGATGAAGGAATGAAATTGTTCTGGATGTAAATTGAGGATTCCTCTTCCTCATACGCAGTCCTACCTATATACCTACATTCAGATGGTAATATTATAGATCGACCCTAGCACTCATCGGGCGGCAACCACCGCTTACAACCCCTCATCTCTCAAACACAAAAGCGTGTGCGGCCAGTCGGACGCCGCAAGACCAGCAAACCCGCTGCTCTTTCTACGAGGTTTAACGGCAATCTGGGGCAAACTGTCCCAGAATGGCCAAAGAACTGCAATCAATTCAGGTCGATGCAGGTCGGACCCCGCGGCCCCGGGGTCCAGGGTGGGCTGCGAGATACGGAGTAATAGCGTCTGGCGCGTGTATTGCCTGAATGTGGATAGGCACACAATGGCATGGAGGGGTAGGACTTGGATGTGTCCACATGACGGCGTTTGCCATAGACGACGAGGTGGAATTACTACACCTCTGCTCCTTACATATGATTCCAGATCCGATCGTAAAATATATACTTACATATTCTATATAAGATATGTATATATATAGAGTAGAAGGAAAGTAGGATGTGAAAAAAAAGGGAATGTGTACCCCAGCTGTCACTCTAGTCTGGCTCCCTCTCGCTCATCCTCACTGGTGAGGTCCCTACCGCCTAGTACTTTGCAGCACCATCTTTCATGACAGGCCCAAGATGACCGAGAAAGACTTTTCCATCCTGCGCGGATTCCTGGGAATCGAACGCGCGACTTTGAGGGCGGGAGCGTTAGGCTTACGGTAATCTCCAAACGGCTGTTACACAAGCGCACCCAGAGCCATTACCTGCAGGATAACCAGCTAGACCAACTGCTGATGGAACACATTCCGGCAGGGAGGGGCAATGTTTGGGATCATATACCGCAGGTGCCTCGAGGAGGCGTGGCGGGAGGGACAGGACTGCTTGTGACGCTTGTTGTTCGTCATAGGGATCGACGCATTTCCCCTCGTGTAGATCGACGGCATGGGACTCGACCAACAGGTATGCCTCTGGTGCTATTCAAACAACAGCCACCTTCTTGGCGACATATCCAGATTCTTGGAGCTGCATAGATAGACATTCATGCTCAGCAATCCACTTTGTACGAGGGGATCTACCGACAGATGTCAGCGCTCCGTCTATTTGGGTATTGTATAAGACGCCATACATGTGTGAAGATCTAGCCTGGTCCCCCAGTTCTCAAAAGAAGGTAATATACTTTTCAAGTCCAACCATGCCACCAACGCCGTGCAATGCATTAATCGTTATTTGTGGTCACTCCTTTAGAATGCCACTCGTCGCTTTCGTCCCGTGTACTTGGACGTGGACTTGACGACCTTGCCCTTCCTCTCCATCTGCTCCTTCTTCTTGACGATCCATGCCTTGCTTCCCTTCTTTATAGCCGTGTTGTTGTTCTTGATTTGTCGTCTGGCATCCAAGACGTCCACGTCCTCCATGCCATCAACGACCCCGGTAATATCGCCTCCTTGCTTCTCGATGGAGCCACCGCCGACGGTGAGAACAAGGTAGAGCTTGACGTTCTTGGTACCCGGGTCGTCCTCCAGCAAACCGGCACCGAAGCCAGCTTTCACCGCGGCTTGTGTAATCATGTTTCGTTGTTGGTCGTTTTTCGGGTAGAACTGGCAGACAGCTCGTCCACCTCGTTTGAGAGATGCGTATAAGCCGTTGAAGAATCGGGTGAGTCGTCCGGCGGGAGAAGTATCGCTCGTTTCGGCGCTGCAGAGCCATTGGATGGCGGAAATGCTGATGGCAGCGTCAAAAGTACCTGCTCGGAAAGGGACGCCTTGACCAATATCGGCTAGCATAAGATCACCCTCAACGTCTCTTTGAAGCGCAATGTCGAGCATGGAAGGCGACACATCCATACCGATCCAAGTGTGAGGACCGCCTTCTTCAGGGTCGAGAGAGGAGAGGATCTCGCCGGACAGACCGCTGCCGCAACCGACGTCGAGAATGAGAGAAGGAGACTTGAGATCGAGGAGTTCTAGGGCTCGCCGGGTCATCGAGGCTTGGATGTTTTGAATTCGAGAGCTCGTCGTGTACTTTCGAGCTTCTGTATCGTCATAATGGACGTCGGCCGCGCTGCGAGATGTGAGCTGGAGGGGGTTGAAGCGGGGGGCTCTTGGTGCCTACAGAGTATCTTCGGGGCGGGACATGATGAAGACGTGTGATTAAAAGTATAACAAAGAAGTCCAATGTTGCGAAATATCGAAGGAAACAACCAAATTGGAAGATATAGCCTCAATTCGTCCTTTCTGAGCTGCCTTTACTGTCTTTTGCGCAGCCAGCTGGATTCCGACTTTTTTGTGAGCGGAGTGGGCATCCTTATCGATAATGCCCACTCATCTCGACGTAGTGGGGCTGCGGATGAGCGGAACGGAAGAACTCAGTCCCTTTGATTGCTTCAAATTTGCGCGACGCGATTGGTACACGGACATTTGTCTCCCCTCTCACAGTCCCTGAGAACGTGTCCTTTGTGGCAACTCAAATACCGGCCAAGGATTTCCGCCTCGCGTTTCCTTGCGCATCGAACTCTTTTCCGCAATGTGAGAGCTTACTTCACTGCTTCCATTGCAAGCTGCAGTTCAACCATGTGGATTCTTCCTCTCGTCGGCTATGTCGGCGCCGTCATTGGCTTTTGCTTTTTGACTCTGGCCATTGCCTCTGGCCTATACTACCTGTCCGAACTTGTTGAGGAGCACAGCGTTATCGCCAAGCGTCTCTTGACGCGTCTGATCTACATCGTCATCGGTGTTCAGGCAGTGCTTTGGATCGTGGATGGCTTCCCCTTCTGGGCCACCGTGCTGGGCATCTTGTCCCATGTCGTCTACCTGGGCAACATGCGGCGCTTCCCTTTCGTGAGACTGGGGGATCCTCTCTTCGTCCTGTCATGCAGTACGTCTATACCCATCTCGTCTCGGGCAGTGACCCAGATGCTAACTCCAACCCAGTCTTGGTTCTCGTCAACCACTACGTCTGGTTCCGACACTTTTCAAACCTGCAGACTCGTGCATACCAGCGATCGTCTTACTATGAGCGGCCCGACGTGCCGACCTTTACCATGATTGCCTCGTACTTTGGGCTTTGCGTGTGGCTGGTTCCTTTCGCGTTATTTGTCAGCCTCTCTGCAGGTGACAACGTCCTTCCTACAATGGGCACCGAGCCAAGCCGAGGACTCGATGGCAAGAGCAAGCCTCAAGGCATGATCAAGGCCATTGTTGATCAAGTTCGCGGAGCTATTGGTCAGATTGCTGGTTCTTCCAAGATGGACAGACCCTGAGTCTCTATTATGTCAGCTGGGGGCTTCACTCTGAACGGCCTATGAGGGGCCTATTATTCGCGGACCATGCACGACAAGATGGCGCTCAACGGTATGTCGAATACTTTTCTTTCGTCGGTCTCGTCTGTCCAACCCTTTCATGATGAACAAACCTTACGCTAGATTGTATTTGACAAGAATTCTTGAATGATCCCATTTATTCATAGTTACTCTGACACTTCCCCTATCCAATCCCATTGTTCCGCAAAACGTCTCTGAATCCCACTGACATGAGAAGATAGATACCGACTGTTGGCTCAAATAGCCTGCCATGAAACGCGCCGTCTGGGGTATTTTTGAAACGCCAAGAGGAGTCCTTGAAAGAGGCCGTTTTCTGTTGAGTATCGCGAATTAGCATATCATTGCGACGTGAGCCTTTGTTCATCTTACCAAATCAGCTCGATGCCTCTTATCTTCTTGCGCTTCCTTGAGTTGCTGGAGCTCTTGAGTTGTTCTGATAGCTGGAAGGCGCTCCCTGAGTTGGCGTTCCATACGGGACGGAAGCGATATTGTTCCATGACATCTGTCGAGGAGTTTCATGGACCCAAGATTGCAATGCCGGAGAGTAGTGAGCCGTGTGATACTGAGGCTGGAAGGGCTGGTTGCCCCGCGGTACTTGGTAGTAGCCGCTGTTGTTCGTGTTGTTCGAGTTGTTCGACATGATGAAGAATGAGCTTGCGTTGCGAGATGGAAGAGTTGATGAAGACTGGGTGAAGGCTCTGGTTATATACCAAACTTGAATGATTACTGAATTGATCTGGTCTGGATCGTTCTCTTGGGAGCGAGCTGCTGGTTCTTTATACACAAAGCTGCCCCCCGTAATTTCGTGGTGATGGGCACAGTTGCCTCACATTTGCAAGGTGTGGCCGCTCCAAGGTGTGAACTTTTGCTCGAGGCCTCATGCGCAAATGTGCGAGTGGGATTTCCATGGCGGCGTCGCGGAGTGCTCTGCTCCTGCGTAGACAAGGGCCGTGGGAGAGTCATGTCCTGGACGATTTGAGAAAATGAGCGGCGGCCGCAGTATGCCTCGAGGGGTCTGGAGGCACATTTGCAAAAGGACAGAGGTCAAATGACGATATTGTTAGAAGAACACTGTGGGGCTCTGTCCTTTCGGACTGCAGAGAACATGGCGGTGGTTCATGCAGAGCAAGTTGCGCTGATAACGAGCTGCGCGTTTGCATGAGCTGGTGAATGTGGGAAAAAAGGACGGTATACGAAACGGGACCTGGGGTACTAGCTTCGCGAGTGTACTTTTGGTATTGGGGCGTAAAAGTCCCCGAACTTGTGCAAAGTCCAAGGCGCGCGTGTGTGCCCCAATGTGTCAATGTGTCAATGTGCTTTTGCTCAATGGATTGGGAAGAGGTGGATCCTGAGGGGCTGGCGCTGCCGCCGTGACTCTGTCCACCGGCAGACCGAACCAGTCGGCGACACAGACGTGGTGAAAAAGGAAAATGCATTTTTGAAG
>JALNIO010000687.1:0-10971 GCA_023509875.1 Rugonectria rugulosa | reverse complement strand
AAAAAAAAAAAAAAAAGTACACAGTTGTCACTCCGCGAAACCGCAAATGAATTCTGATTTCTTCATTCCGCACCCCGTACCATGAAAAACCATCATCCTTGATCCATGCCCGCCGACTTGTCCATGACCCAACGGCACATTTGCGCCCTCCCCTTACTGACCCTGCCCGCGCCTCCAAAACTTCTTGTCCACCTTGTCGTCGGGCGCCTGGTTCCCGTGGTCGTGCTTGGCGTCAAAGTCGCGGTTGTGCTCGTCCACCTCGCGCCGCTGCTCCTCCGTCAGGCTCCCGCTGGCGTCCCACCCGGGCACGCTTTGGTTGGTGATCTTGGGCTTGGGCGGCGCGTTCTTGGACGACGAGCCGAGGCGCTCGCCTCCGCCGGTGCGGCCCTTGACCTCGCCGTCCGCGAGGGCGTCGATGACGTTGGCGTCCTCGTTGGGGCCGCCCTTGTCGCCCTTGGGGGGAGTCTCTTGGGATATGTAGCGAGCGTGGTGGTGGTGGTGTAGGGCGGTTGACGAGGTTGCAGGGCGGAGGAGGCCAGTGCGTGAGGTGAAGCGCACGCTGGCGATGGATCGTAGCGCCGACATTGTTTTCCTTTTTCTTCTTCTTTTTAATACACGTGTTTGAGATGAATTAACTTGTGCTGGGTTGGAGGAATTGTTGGAGAAGAGAGCGTCCCGATTTGGCTCAAAGCTCTTTTAATACTCCAACTCTGATCGCGAGCACGACATACCTGGCCCATCTGAGTGGTTGTGTTCCCTCAGTTGAGTTTGCCTCTTGAGCAACCCGTGACGTCAAGCAGATGACATCACCAATGAGGTTGGGGAAGGTAGATTCGATCAGAGCTTCTTTGTTGATCAGTTGGATTTATCAGATTGAACGGAGACGTCGGGTTCAATGAGGGAAGATCAACACTTGAAGATCATTATTGAGAGCCTTCATCAGCAACGAGAGTAGACGTGCGCTCCCTTGACAGTCAAGTCATCCATCGCCTCTGTTGTGAGGAACTTGGGAAATACATACCCCGCAGCTCTCTGTAAAGGAAGCTACGCAGTAGGTGTGGCATATCGTTGGGACATGCAAGAGCTTCGGAAGGAGTGTTGGCCATGTAGGTAGCTCTGGGAGTTATTGGACCAACCCGCTCTGCCGTCAACATCAATGCAGCCTTCCCCAGCTTAGGCTGTACGGAAAAAACCCAAGACCCCTAAAGACAGAATACAGTTGGAGCCGCCTGTCCGGCTTCACCAATGATGCCATGAGAGGGGGAGGCGAAACGGGAGCTATGACGGATTGGCAGGGGCACGTGGTCATGATCTTCGACGTTGAACTGGAGGGGCTTTGAATGGAAGGTTGCTTGGGCGATCTGTTGATTGGATTGAGCGACTTGCAGGTACGGTGGCGAATACAGCTGATACATGCTTAATTTGGTTGATCGCGATGTCTACTTTTATGGGTTGGATAGTCGATCATCCTAATATTTAGGTAATTGGACTGAGATATGACTTCAAGCTTGATCCGGTCACTGCCTTGTGTACGTTAGTAAGGATACCGAGCTGCTTAGATGGTGATGCCACGGAAAAGGATACTTGAACTTGTTCCATCTCAATTGAGACGAAATTGAGATATACTTGAGATGCAAATTGAGTTAGCACAAATTGCCTGCGTCAGAGGTTGTGTGAACTTGTAGCCGAGAGCCAATTGACATCGACAGTACTCGGAAAAGCCATATTATGATGGATTCAACCATTAAAACCACGAGGCCGGCCTTGGTATACTTGGTCTTCAGGATAAGCCGTGTTTGGATGGCGACAACAGCGTTCCCGACCGTGACTCTCTACTCCCAAAACCACAACGAGCTCAATGAAGTGGGAGATCTTATTTATAAAGCTGCAGCAAACATGCCACTGTCTACCAATTTGTTCTCATGATTGGTTTTGCTGCTGCGACGAGCCCGTGTGGACCTACATCGTCGCCGAGCACCTTGATGGCCATCGCGACAATGTCCATCAAGGTGTCTGGTGTAGAACGAATTGTTCAATCATAGCCCGGGAAGCAATGAAACGGGGTATCCAAAGAGGTTCTCATTTTGCGACTTCTACGAGATGACAAAGAACGAGTCAAATTGAGCAGAGCTGGGAGCGGGGGCGGGGTTGGTCATGAAGAGTATAAAGCACAAATTCCCAGCTTAATTGGTGACATTGGGATCGCATCCGATATTATCAGCGCTTTAATAACCCTAAGTTACAGTATGAATATGACTATCCGAGAAGAAGAGGACGTTTACGACGTTCTCATTGTCGGCGCCGGTCCCTGCGGCCTATCCGTCGCCGCTCGCCTCCGTGAGCACACTCCCGCCGCACTATTCACCGACGAAGAACACCGACGGTACCACTGGATCGGCAAGTACGGAAAGAAGGTTACGTTGAAGCATGTAAAGAGCGGAAAGATATCCAACGGGCAGACGGCACGGCCCGAGTATCGCATGCTCATCTTAGACGCCGACGACGAGACGTGGATGGGACGTTTCAGGAGGCTCTTCAACATGTACGACATCTCTCACTTGAGAAGTCCAATGCTGTGGCACGTTGATCCCCAGGATCGAGATGCTCTGCTTTCGCATGCGTACATGAATGGGAGGGGCGATGAGTTGGTTGAGATTCGCAACTGCGTTGGCAGGGAGATTAGCAAGCACAGCAAGAAGAAGTCGACGGGCCACAAAGCATGTGGCGGAAAGTGAGCGACAGGCAATTGAAGATTTACTCTATAGAGCATACTGATCACTGGGCCCAGGCAAGCCGCTCGAATTGCAATCAACTTGAGAGACCGGAACGACTACTACACCCCCTCGACGTCGCTGTTCTGCGACCACTGCGAGACGGTAGCGAATCGGTATAAGCTGAGCAACGACCTCATTAGAAACGAGTCTGTCCAGGACATTGACTACAGTGTCGTCAAGGGCATTTCCATCGACGACGAGAAGCTCTTCACCGTCACCTCTAACCAGGCACGCCGATATGCTCGGGCCGTTGTCTTGGCAGTCGGCCCGGCCAACGTGGCCAAGATTCCCCGGATCCCGTCAATGCCGTCTGCGGATCCTCTTCCCCAGGCCTGCCACAGCTGGCACATACCAGAGTTCCCGGCGCCCGTCGTGAAGGAGCGAGTGGCCGCCCATCGTCCGACCAACGTCCTCATTGTCGGTGGAGGTCTGACGTCGGCCCAACTGTCTGATCTGGCCGTCCGGAGGGGCGTCACCAAGGTGTGGCACCTCATGCGAGGCCCGCTACTTGTCAAGCACTTTGACGTGGATCTGGAATGGATGGGCAAGTACAAGAATGCTGAGCAGGCTCGGTTCTGGACGGCGGATACAGACGATGAGAGGCTGGAGATTTTCAACGAGGCGCGTGGTGGAGGCAGCATCACGCCTCTGTTCAACAAGCGACTGAAGAAGCACATTGCCAACAGAAAACTGGAACTGTTCCCTTGTACGAAACTAGTGGACGCCAAGTTTGAGGGTGAAGACGGGAACGGCATGTGGACGGTCAAGACTGAACCAGCCATTGAGCATCTGCCGCCAATGGACTACATCTACTTTGCCACGGGCATCCAGACGGACTTTAGACAGCTCCCATACCTACAGACCATGCTGGAAAAGCATCCCATCGAGGGACGAGGGGGGTTTCCGTGCCTGACGGAAGATCTCATGTGGGACAGGGACGTTCCCCTGTTTGCGAGCGGAAAGCTGGGTGCGTTGCAGCTCGGACCTGCAGCGCCGAACCTGGGCGGGATCAAGGTTGGTGCGGAGAGGATCGCGTGGGCTATTGAAGATCTGATTCCTCGTCCCGGGACTGTGGTCGACGAGGGTGATGACGGGGAGGAGAGCGGACTTGCTGGGTACTTGTCTGGGCATAGTAACATGTACAGCTCATTGGCGGCGCTTGCGGTTGAGTAGAGAAGAGTGTAGAATAGCGCATCGAGAGTATCAAAAGAGCGGCTGGCTTACATATTATTTCTAGGCTCGGCCAATCTATTGCTCGGCTCCCAGTCCTCTAGAGTGTGTTGTGACTGCAAGCATCGGGGCCGGTGATAATGGCCTAATCTCAAACCTGTCGAGGCCAAACTGCGGTATCGGGTCGGTCGAGCAGAAGATGCAAACCTATGCAACTACTCGGATCACATGAAAGCAACTCAGCCCTGCCATTCCAAGGCCGCATTTACGAAATACGACAACCTCACGCGTTGAGACGGCGCCTCATCACTCCCGAGATGGACGTCACCAAATCGCATGCGCCGGATTCGCCTGCTCGGATTTGCCCCACAGCCTCCGATCCTTTTGTGGGGATGGCTGCGGTTCAGACAAGGATCTTGAGCGCAGTGTAAGTCGGACTACTGCAGGCAGTGATTATGGTGGGGGAGAGCTGGTTCATTCCAAAGAGCTCCAGCATCTTTACTCTTTCATCATCATCATCATCATCACCATCAGAAAACAAGCAGATTCCCTTTCTTTCCCTCTTGTTATGTGACATATTGCCCAATGCCGCGTCTAGGCTCTCAGAAGGTCAAGACGGGTTGCAAGACGTGCAAGTACATCTCCCTCCTAGTCCTGAGAACAATGTCCTTGTGCCACTAACACAATCAACGTCAAAGAATACGAAAGGTCAAGTGCGACGAGACCTGGCCGCAGTGTTTACGATGTCAAAAGACGGGACGCACATGCGACGGCTACCAAGCGCCTCCTACAGGCTCTTTCTCGTGGGATGTGCTGCTCCGGCGTCAACCATCCGTCGTGCCCGTGAGCGATCAGAATGAGCTCCGGAGCTTGGCCTTTTTCCACCACGTCGTCGCTCCCGTTCTCTCGGGCCCCTTTGACCCGTCCTTTTGGACGCATCTCGTCGCGCAGGTCACTCATCATGAGCCCGCGGCGCGTCACGCCGTGCTGGCCATCAGCTCGTTCTTCGAGGACTTTTCCGTGACGACGCTGAGGACGAAGGACAATCCATTCGCCATCTGTCACTACAACCGAGCGATCAAGAGGCTGTTGACAGAGCCGAGCCATGACATTGACACTGTTCTCACTGTATGCATATTATTCATCTGCATCGAGTTTCTGCGCGGCGACGAAAAGGCCGCCATCAACCACACGCGACACGGACAGCGGCTTCTCGTTACGAGGGGAGGCAGTTCGCAGCTGACGGCCGTCTTCTGCCAAGTTGGCCTCATTCCGCTCTTCTTTGGCCCCAAAGGCCCCAAAATCACCGATGTCCCCCCGCCCATCACCGACTCGCCCGACCCGGACGGCACGTTCCAGAGCATCCTCGAGGCCAAGCACTGCCTCGACGTCATCATGGCGCGGACGGTGTGGCTCGTCCGGAGGACGGAGTACTGGCATGTCGGCGCAGACCCGGACTTTGAAGTGACGCCCGCCATGAGAGAGGAGCAGCGCGAGATTGCGGCGGCGTACGAGCACTGGAGCGCGTCGTTTGCGAGGCTCCAGGCCAGCCGGGGGATGGAGACGAGCAGGGACGCCGGGTCGCTGGCGCTCAGGATCCGGTCGCAGACGGGGCATATTTGGATCCGGAACTGCCTGACACAGGGCGAGATCATGTACGACAAGTACAAGAAGGACGCCGAGAGCATCATCGAGATGGCCCAGTGCGCCCTGTCGCTCGAGGCCGCCCAGGCAGGGGCCAGGCCCAAGAAGTTCATGTTCGACATGGGCTTCAGCCCGCTGCTGCACTTCTTCACGCTCAAATGCCGGCACCTGAGCCTCCGCATCCGGGCCCTCGCGCTGCTCAAGGGCCTGGCGTGCGCGCGCGAGACGCTGTGGGACGCCATGGCCATGCAGGCCATCGGGAAGAGAGTCATCGAGGTCGAGCACGGCATCGAGCTGGACCCGGAGGATCTGGAGGAGCAGGCGAGGGGGTTCGAGGATGCGGAGCTGCCGCCGGAGAGGGATCGCGTGCGAGGGTATTGTCTCGAGGATCTGGAGACGTTTCAACCGCAGGAGGGAGTGAGGGTGTACCAGCGACCGGTGAGGTTGCTCATGTTTGCGCCGGATGGGGGGATAGAGTACAGGAAGGACTGGATCACGGTATATGCGTGATCACGACGATGCACCCAAGACGGGATAATAATGAGGAAAAGAGAAGAGAGGATCTAGACGACTTTAAATTATACACAAACAATCCCTGGAATGGCTGAGCTCGCAACTGGGGCAGTTCCGAGAATCGCGCGCACGAGTCCGAGGGTGCGAGGGTGCTAAAAATGCAGTGCTACGGTAGGGCTGATCCCACTGAGACCCTTGCTGGAATTGGAGCGTCCGACTGGCCGGCTCGGACTTTGGAGCGACTGAGCCCCCTCCAACCACGCCTGGATTTATTATTGTTTGAAGAAGGCATTGCTATGAATGAAAGGGCGGAATGTTAAGATTGATAGAAGGGAAAGGAATATAAATCATGGCCATTGATCGCTCAATCATGTTGGAATTTTAAAGTATCATTCTTGTCTTCAATCCCATCAACATGCATTTCTCTTTTCTCCTCCTGCAGCTCTGCGCAACCGCCAGCCTAGCAGCCGTGATACCCTCAACCGCAGCCCCAACACCCACATCCTCCATCCACCTCTCCGCGCGCCAACCCGCCGACACAACCGCTCAGCCGGAATACTTCACCACCACAGAGCACGTCGTCATAACCGGCCAGACAAACAGCCACGTCACCATCCCCGGCAAGACCATTGCCATTGCCAAGCCGACGTGCGTGCAGACCATCCAGCCCGACGCGAATGGCTACTTGCCGCCTGGTACTTGCAACGCTATCTGGGATTACTACCCTAGTTTCGCGGCTGCGTTGGTGTTTGCGGTGCTGTTTGCTGTTTTGACGGGTGTGCATGTGTGGCAGGCTGCCCGGTACAAAAAGGTCCGTACGTCTGAGAAGAGTTCCCATCTTGCTGTAGTATTCTGACTTCTGTGGGCTGTAGACGTGGTGCTGGGTCATCATCATGGCGAGTCTCTGGGAGACGTGCGCCTTTGTGTTCCGGGCGATAAGCGCAAAGCACCAGCAGAGTAGCGGCGTCTACCTCGTCTTCCAGATCTTCATCCTTCTAGCTCCTCTGTGTAAGTTGCAACTCCTCTCAAAGCTAAAGACGCACATCTGACGGCTTCCAGGGGTGAACGCCTTTGCCTACATGACACTCGGCCGAATGGTCTACTACTTTGCCCCCTCGCGCTCCGTCCTCCGCATCCCCGCCGTGACGCTGGCCGCCCTCTTCGTGGGGCTGGACATTGTCTCCTTCATCGTCCAGCTCATTGGCGGGAGCATGGCCGGCCCCTCGTCGCCCGCCGACCAGCAGCTCAAGGCTGTGCACATCTACATGGGCGGCATCGGGCTGCAGGAGTTCTTCATCGTGCTCTTCGTCGGCCTCTGCGTTGCCTTTCAGCGCGACATGTCGAGGCTTGACCGTGCCAGCGGGGGTTTTGGCAGGGTTGTCAGGTCGCCCTGGGGGTCGCTGCTGTGCGCGCTCTACTTTTCTCTCGCCATGATCACGGTCCGGATCGTATATCGCTTGGTCGAGTTCTCGGGCGGGATGGGCCAGAATAACGCGCTGACGACGCATGAGGCCTACTTTTACGTTTTGGAGGCTGTTCCCATGGTACTGGCCCTTTCGGCCTTTGTTGTCATTCATCCGGGGAAGATTATGACGGGGCCGGATTCAAACATGCCCGGGCTTTTTGCGTCAATCAAGGGGTGCTGTTCGAGGAGAAAGGGGAAGCAGTTGTTAGATGATAGAAGCGAAGATGGAGTTGAACTCGGGCCTGGCTGGTAGGTGATTTAGGAGTGCCCTCGATAAGAGATGCAAATTGCATGTGTGTAGATCTAGATTGGGGTTGCGTACTGTTGGGTACCTATGGGATAGACAGGTTGGCACTTTATTTAGAAGTTGGATTGTGACTTAAAAGGCACCCGTGGCGAATTCGAAAAGTTTTATTCTCTCAACGTCGTCGATATTTATAACAGGCTTCAAAGGTTAATTATTAAACATTAATAGGCTAATAAATATTACTAAAGCTGCGGGATCTTTAGGCATAAATAAATAATATATTCTTAAAACTTATTAGACTCTTATTATTGTTTACCCTAAGGAAAAAAACTATAGTAATGCTCATTTTAGAGATATTAATATGAAGGGTTATCTGAACAATCACTCACAGCCGCCTCCAGATATATGAACGTCTTGAGTACTTGGATTGTTTTTACGACTTACGTTGAGGAAAAAGGATAATAGAGGGTATGAAGGCAAGGACAGTTCTGCATCGTGCTTTCCAACGGGTTAGCAGCAGTGGTAGCAACATCACGTCGCTAAGCTTGCCCCTGACCAGGGTTATAATATGAGTGCATAAAGAAAAAGGTTTTCGAATAGGTCAGCAAAGAAACAAGGAACACGGAAAACGCGGCTGGAGGCTAGTAAGGAAGACCTAGCTAATATGCACGTACGGAGTACAGGAAATTACAATCAGAATGAGAATAGGTAGGTCTGAATGGTCTTGTCCGTATTTGGAAGAACCGAGATGCGTGTATGGGCCAGATTCTGTGTAATTCGACAGATTACAACGAGCCCTTGCGACAGTAGTAGCAGCAGTAGTAGTTTGACGGTCGGTTTTCGTTTCGCAACTCTTCGGCCTTGCAATATACAAGCATGATGTAAAAGACTAGATAAACAGCCAAGATGTCCCCAGTGATGATAGATATACTATCCAAGACTGAGATTCCGAATTTTGAAACTCCGAGCCCTGCAGTTTCAAGTCTTTCTTTCCCCACAAATCCTTCAAAACAATTGCTGCAGTTTTAGCATTGGCAGAGCGACCGATATCCCAAATCTTATCAAGCCTTGCCAAAGTCCATTGCCTATGTTCAACGAGGGTGCTCTCGGCTCCAGCGATGAACGTTGGCCATAGGAGGAACCTGGTAACTCGATTGGCAGACTCGAAGCAGTCTATTGCAGCCACTAGTTGGTGTACTTGGGGCATGGGGTTTGCATGCCCAGTGAGCTGGCATATAACTTGCGACGTGTAGATCTCGGCCGAAAGCTTCCAGATCGTGCCGAGTTGAAGAATATGCTCTCGTGGGAGTAAGCATTGCTTAGAACAAGTAGCTAATATTTGGTCAGCCGATTTTTCTATATCGAATTCCATGATATCTGCCAGAGTAATGTTGAGCAATTGGAGCGACGGCGCGCAAGACGTGAGTGTATCTGAGGTTCTGTACTTTGCCCACGCTCGCCATTGGACATTCGCAGATTCGATTGTAGCAAGAATCTGCATCGGGCACCCCAATCCACCTAGGGAAAATAGTGCATCTCGATCAGCTGCTATCAGTCGTGTACTGAGTGGCAGAGTCGGCGAGCTATGTTGTACAAACGTGGATCCAAGTATATCAAATCTGCGAGACTGTGTCAGTGCAAAACCCGGGTATGTGATGTGGAACTCGCTCACATAGCAAGCTCTTCAAGAATGTTCCGAATCATTCGCGGTGAATGAGTGTGATCTTCTGCCGCCACGGCATCGATAAGTTGTTTGGCACCTTCGAGATGAACACTCCAAGGTCCCGTTCCACCCTCATAGAGTTCCAGGAGCATCAAGAGAACAATGGTCGCGAGAATGTAGGTTTTTGACTCTTGGAGAGGTTCGGAAATAGCCGCCGCCAGATGAGTCAAAGCCCTTTGTTTGAACACGACGGAGCGATTGATCTCTTCAAAGGTTGATCTGTCGAAAGTTCGACCTGCTGGATCCAAGAAGACTGGGTATCCCGCCTTGGTGTATGTGGCATGGCAGGAAGCGACGGCCATCATGGCATTGGCCACCGCTTTTGATGTACCAGCAAGTGAAATCACGTCACGATATGGGTTCTGTAGACCATCAACCATCATGATATCAGAACAGATACTATGGTTGTCTGCAGCGCCACATAACCGTAAACATCAGCCGACGTGAAATATTCTGAATCGTTTACTGGGCTGCTCACAATAGTGTATAAGTTCCCTTGCATCATAATCAAGGTTTTGAAACGAGGGGTCAGCAAGAGCTTTTGGTATCGAGAAGACCGGCGCAATGCCGTCCTGGGGCCAGACCGCCAGTGAGCCGTGACCGGGCGCAACAATGTAATTCACGTATCTCAAGACTTTTCCCGCGTCACCGTGGCTCCGTGAGGGCGGGCGTGGGACTGGTGATGCCGGCTCTTTGAAGGTGCTGTCTTTCATATGGCCACGGCTAGCGACACCACCGATCCATGTGATTAACTTGCCGTAGCCAAGACACTCGACGCCAATAGCCTGGCATTTGCCACAGTGCGGACGAATACCATCACACTTGACTCGTCGACGGCGGCAAGTCCAACAATTGTGCATTGTTCGAATTGGGCAGCTTGTTTTGTCTGATCTTCCCTTGATGAAAAATCGAAGTTTGTGTTAAAATCCTGGGCGTGATTGCCGTCCGTTAACTCTTGATTACCTCATACCGGTACTATAGAGACTATGGAGTAGCTTGAAATACCTACCTAGGATCAAACCATGTTTAACGGAGTAGACCTCACTGGGGTTAGCTTATGTGCTTACTCCGTAGACTTTTGGAAAGAGATCGGAGCTTCAGGAGATTAGGTGGAGTTATGTCAACGACTGAGCTGCCTTTTTGGGTCACTTGCAGAATCGCCCCAAATGCCACATTACTCTGAGACGAAACTCAAGCGTACCAAAATCCATTTCCGTTTCTAGAGCTGAGTTCTTGCTGCTCTAAGCTGAGCTGTCGATGAGTGCAGGCTGAGGTGGGCTGAGGTGATTGGAGGCGGTCCACTTTCGGGACCATAACCCCTGTAGAAACTCGAATCTGGAACTATAACCCTAGTTTTGGGCCCTAGTTATGCTTAGCCTACCTAGGACTTTTATATTTAATACTATTATTAACTTTATAATTTCTTTTTACTTAT
>JALNIO010000686.1:0-24648 GCA_023509875.1 Rugonectria rugulosa | reverse complement strand
ACCCCCCCCCCCCCCCCTCTCCAAATAAACGACACTCTTCATCATCTTCTTCTTACTCTCCTTTTTAGGATTCACCTTGTGTCTCCCACTGGACCAGCTCAGCCTCGCAGTCATATACACCCCCCCTTTACGCCATTCTAGTTCCCGACTTACTACGTACGGATTGTCCAAGTACATTTTGGCATTTACGCTTCTGCCTCTCAACTTGCAAGGCGCAGCTAACACGGCAACCTCACCTACGACCAGAAAGAGGTCATTCATTCCTTACTGTTGTTTACTGCTTACGTTTTCGATTTCGCCAACGTCATTTTGACTTCGACTGTTCTTTTTGTGCTGGTGGCAGTGATATTGGTGGCAAACGCATCTTTTCTCAACCCGTGTCGCCTGGTTATCGACATTCGCGGCTCCTTCATTTATCGACTCTCGGTCTTCTCAACTCACCTTATTCCCTGGCCTTTGCGACGAACGTGCTTCTTCCTTTTAACGATACCCTCTTTCGAACAAGTTCCCGTCGCCTCTTTTTTGGCATTTACTTCTTTCTGTCCCGTCACCGAGACATTCGCCACGATCCGCGACGGCCTCTCCCACACCCCTCCTTCGGCTTTTTGGTCTCATTTTTCTTGATCGACTTGGTTCAGCACTCAAACCGACCTTTGTCAAACCTTGGAGTTTACCAATCTGCAAATTCCGAGAGTATTTTTGTGTTGGATGGTGTCTTAAGTTGGCCTCTGCATGGTCCTTATCCAACCACCCGCGTCATCGAGACAAAGAGCCATATACAGCACTTGAGAAGACCAACGATCCACGATTCTTCGATCAGAATCCTTCCAGACTCTAAACTGGCTTCTCTGTTCCCACTTGGCATCTATCGCATTTCTTCATCGTCCCATTTGGTTCTGGCTACCACGCGAATAGCGACGCTACCGACGACGCTACCTCGTGCGCTACTCGCAACGCTACCTTGCAAGCAATTCAGGTTCAATTAATTGATTAGCTTCTCCTTTTACGAGGTGCCGACTGATCCAGTCATTGGAAAGAAACATCTTGTACTTTGTAGAAGAAACTCGCGGCCGACTTCACATGCACCCTTTGTGCTCGTTATTCTCTCGAAATGGTCTCCTTCTTCGGCCTCAAGCTTGGAGGCGACAAGAAGAAGTCCAGGTAAGTCGACTTACACGGCTACTATTGCCAGAGCAGTCAATGGCTAACCCGTCATCACAGCGACAAGCATAAGCAGTCCTCTCGCCAGGCTCGGAATCTAGAAAAGAGCACCAGCAACACCTCCAGTCAGACATTCCCCAAGGAACGCCGCCTCACAAACAACTTTTCTCGCCCAAATCTCCTCCGCCCCGACACCTCAGCTTCGAACCGCGCACCTGACCCGGCGCAATGGCGAGCTCCGTATCTGGGCAATGCCAACTCGGGCGCTGTCTCGTCCATGGTTGACCTCGCCGCCCCTCGAGCCCCGGGCCTTGGGAATCCACGATTCCACTCTTCGGACATTCAGCTCAACACGCGCTTTGCGAATGACAGTTCCATCAGTCTCGTGTCTCCCGGATTGACGACTGCAAGCGCAGTAAACAGCCCCAAGTCGCCCACGAGGCCAGGCACAGCCATCTCCATCAACACCAAGAAGGATTGGGAGAACCCTTTTCACATACACTTTGCTGGACCAGGGAGCACGCCCGTGTCCCCAGTTGTGGGCAAGAATGAGTTGGATCAGTTCGAGTTCGGCCTCAAAAACAGCGTCACCACAACCGACTTAACCAACCCAGCAGGAAATGGATATCCTTCGCCGCCGCCCTCCATCCTGAGCGCCGACCAGCCCTTCTCCCCCGTCAGCGCAGATAACCGCCCCGGAAGCAGCCGTCGCAACGCCCCTAGCGGCCTACGCAACATGGAAACCACGGGACCCAAGGCGCTCCCGAGTCCAGCCGCGTCTGTTGCGCGCACCAGCGAGGAGACGTGGGACATCCCCGTGATCCGTGAGGTTCAGGCCAAGCGCGACACGCTCACCTTCCACACGCCGCGGCGACAGAGCTTCACCATGGAGCTGGAAAGCAACAGCAAGTCGAAGCCCATGGTGGAGGGCTTAACCGGTAACTTTGCCGGCTTCGATTTTGGCGAGAGCGTGAGGAGGGGCAGCGTGTCCACCAGCGTCGAGAGCGTCGGTTCCGGGGATGCCATAAAGCCCAAGCCGCTAGGGTCAGCGAGGACGGTGAGCCCCTTGCGTTCGATGCAGTCGAGCCCTTCATTGTCGTCTGAGGAGCAGAGAACGAGGGAACGGAACACGAGCGATGCTCCTTCATCGCTATCAACCATGTCGTCAGCACACGAATCTATTCCTCGGGAGTCACCGGTCCTGAAACCTCTCGCGCAGCCTCTATCAACACCAATATTAACGGTTCCGTCACCACCTCCCTCGCAACCCCCTTCACAGCCTTTACCACAACCACCCAAACCTCCAGCTCCACCGACTTCACCACCGACCGTGACGCCTCCCAATCAACCATCCTCTCACCCACCCGTCAAACTACAGTACCACGATATCCCGCTGGCCCTTCGAACACCAGCACCTCCCCCGACCGGTCCAGTCCCTCCCCCTCCCACTACGGCACGTTCCAACACGGTCCCTCTCGTCTCAGCATACGGCTCCCATCCGGGTTACATGTCCAGGCCTCTTGACCCGCCGCCTCGAGGATTCCGTCCCCGCGTAGACTCGGATCCTCATCGACGACCAAACGGACTCCGAGTGCCTCCCCCGCTCGTAGACCGGACCAACCGCAGCCCGTACGGTCCTGCCGCTGAGGATGGGAACTACATGCGATCGGATCCGTCCCCCAGACCCCCACCCGAAGCTCGCGCCGAGAGCCCCTTCAGCCGTGCTCCCATCGAAGGGGACTTCCCTGTGCACAAGGGTCTCCCCCGGGGCCGTCGCCCACCCGCTCTCGACTCGCACGCCCAGGAATCCGGAGGCCTAGGTCCTCGCACACAGCAGCGCCAACGACCCATGTATCCTCCGCCCAAGTCTCAGCCCTCACCTACGGCCACCGAGTCCACCAAGTCCAAGGACAGCCTCGACGAGCCCAACTACACGCTGCCAAGGTGGGATGACTTTGACCGGTCTTCCCCCCATCGCTCGGCCATTCCCGCGCCCCTATCACCCCTCCGCGCGGATTTTCAACCTCCCCATACGCCTCCTGGTGACGAGGGTACCATAGGCAGCCCTCTCCGTCACCAGTTCACCTCATCCCCCATCTCCTCCCAGCCCCCAAGCCTTCCCTCGCCGTCCTTTGCCTCGCTGCAAAAGTCCATCTCCAGTTCGAGCGAGAATCTCGCCCGCAGCTTCGACCTACTCGATGACGACGATGACGACGTAGCAAGGCCTGCTGACGACCTGACCTACGCGCGCAACCGGCCACTCATCTCCCCCGTCATGGGCGATTTCTCGCGGCCCATGAGCCCTGCCACGCGTGTTGAGGCGAAGAAGGCGCCGCCTCGACCGAGCCCCATCACTATGCCTCCAACGGGAGCTTCTGATCGACCACTGCGGACGCCAAAGATTGCCGTGGACAGCTTCAGTCCAGGCTTCATATAAAATCCCCCCCGTATTCCCAACTCAGATGAGATGGACAACACTTTACGACAACAGACGTGGACATGCAAGAGTTTCCTTTCAGGGTCATTTCCTCTTTTGTGTGGTCATGCATGTGAAATATTTCTACAACTTTCCAGGATCAAGCGATGATTTGGTTTATTTATTGGAATTGTACATACAGCGTTCGTTTTCTGCGGTCTCCTTTCTTTCTTCCTATTTGGTTGTATATACCCTGTCCTTGGGGCATATTTCTTAGTTATAATGTCTAAGGGGAGCGGCAAGGGAAATAGGAAATAGGTTAGGACAGGATATATGTTACGGCTTTAAAAGGCCGGGATGGCCAGGCCGGACATGACACTCGCTCAACATTGAATCATAAAACCTTTCTCTTGTTTCGCAGGCTAAAGGTCTGCAGTCATCTCAACTGCCTTTGCTCATCTTGCTTTATACGTGAGTTGTGTTATAAGTAACCTGGTCGTGAAATCCTCAACAGGTAATGTACATGCAAATCATACAATCATGACGCCCAACGCAACACCAGCACCGCAAACACTTTTGTCTCTCCTACCATTTTTATTTTCTTCTCCTAAAGACTCTTAGTTTAGGAACAACTTCAGATTCCCACCGATATGCTTCAGATCCAGCAAGAAGGAGTCGTGCCCGAACAAACTCATCTCCTCGCTCAGCTCCATGTGCGTCACCATGCGGTTACCGGCCAGACGCACAGCCTGCGCCACCTCGCGCTGCTGCCACGCGGGGAAGAGGATGTCGCTGGCAACGCCCATGACGAGCGTGGGGATGTCGCGAAGCGGTGCCAGGCCCAGGATCAGATCCTCGGGCGGTCGCGACATTCCGGGGATCGGTGCCTCGGCGTCGTTGGACGTAGAGGACCCGGGCTGCTCCTCGTACGGCTGGGCAGGAAGCGTTAGGCTGCAGGCGGCTTCGGGAATCGTCGAGGCCTCGCCGGATGCGAGCTGTTGTTCGCGGGTGGCCCGGCGCTCGTGCGTGGCGAGCTGGCCCTCACGACCAAGGTCGAAGAGATCCATGGCCTTGCTCACATAGAGCAGGCTGTTGGGATCGTGATTGAGACACCACTTCTCGCCGGCATGGTCTAGATAGGTTTCGACTAGAAAGTCGGGGCATAGAGCTGGAGGTTTGCTGGGGTCAGCTCGTCGACGACCGAAACGCTGCTCCCACTCAGGACCGGATCGATATGTCACCGTCGCAATCTCGCGCGCGAGCTTCATCCCGGCATGAGGGGGGACCTTTCCGTAGTAGAAGCCGCGATTCCAGTTCGGATCCATCATGAGGACTTGACGCTGCGTGTGTCGCATGGCGATACTGTATGGATGGCTGCGAGCGCATCCGCTGATAGAGACGATGCGACCAACACGGGAGGGGAACAGGGCACCGGCGGCAAGGGACTGCATGCCACCCATACTCGAACCCACGCTGGCGTAGAGTTTGTCGACACCAAGAGAATCAAGAAGGCGGAACTGAGCGCGAACCATGTCCTGGATCGTCAGGATGGGGAAGCGAGTGGCATATCGCTCGCCGTTACCGGGGTCGACACTACTGGGACCCGTGGAACCGTAGCAGCCGCCGATGACATTCGTGCAAATAATATGATACTTGTTCGTGTCAAGAGGACCTCCAGGTCCAATGAACTTTTCCCACCAGCCGGGTTTCGGGTTTGCCTCGGTGGAGTGAGCGTGCGAAGAGGCCGACAAGCCGGTGTGAAGAAGAATGACATTCGACTTGTCGGCATTCATCTCACCCCATCGCTCGTAGGCAATGTTGAATTCGGGAAGGATTCCACCCCAATCAAGCAGCAGAGGCTCCTTGCAGAGGTAATTCTCGGTTGCGCCAGAAGTATACGAGGGTTCGGGGCCGGACTCGTCTGATGTTGCGCCGAGCTTGGCGGAGCGATTTTCGAGAGCGTCGAGGCAGGGAAAGGACATTGCTGGATTCGAGGCGGCGCCCGAGGACCGTGGAGCAGAAACGTGAAGCTGGCGGGCTCCATTGGCGGGGTTGTTCACGTTGCGACGGTATCGTTGCGCTTCGACGAGACACGGACGAGCGCCGGTGTTGAATTTTGCTGAGGAAGTTAATGCGCTGTGTAGGCGGCGGCTTGTAGCCGTGAGTGACTTGGAGGACCTCATTCTTGTCCAATGCTCAAGTAAAGCGAGATTGAGAGTGTAAAGAGGAGGACAAGATGGAATATTCCAAGATGTGTAGGATGGGTTTGTAATCGCCGTGGTCTGGATTGGCTTCGGCCTGCAGAAGCAACCGCCGACGCCGGGGCCGGCGTGTCCAGAGTGGAGACTAAGCGGCTGCCGGCGACGGAGTCATATGACGCGATTTCACGTGCGATAAGGAGGTCCTGTCAGCGATAACGGCTACGTATCGATATGAGCTCCCCAGAAGCTTACTCCGTACTGACACGTGCTAAAGCGACTCGGTGGACTGACGTCAGGCACTTTACATGCCCATCTTGCCATCCCATTCATCTATGACTGCTGCCTTGATGTGAAGCACAAGTTTCACACTTCAACACCGAACGCGTCACCCGTTGCGCAGGCAAACATTCAAGAACCTAAATAAACACTGCAGGAGCACCATTAAATATCGTATTTGACTTTCTGAACCATCTTCTCCTTTACATCAAAGTCCTCCTAAAACTAAAGCGTATCCGTACCGTTACCGTTACCCAACAAGAATCACGACTCCACTATGGCCAACATCTTCCCCAGCAACGTCCTCAGAAGACTACGGGGCCATGTCCGCCCGGCAGACAGGAACCCTGCTGGAGGTAGAAGTCCCCCTGCTCAGAACGTTTTCGGCGATGCTCCCGAAGAAAATACACCCGAGCCTGGTCCCAAGGAGTCGAAGACCAAAGAGCAAGATGGAGAGTCCGACACTGACTTTGGCGATGTCCCAGATCACCCCTTCACCCCATCTCACATTGACATTTATGTTGTTAGGGCTATGATTGCCAAAGCAAAGAGTCTTCCTGTGGACATTGTCGACCTCATCTTCGATTACGCGGAGTATTGGGCTCATTCCAGCAACGAGATTGATTACACGGTAGAGCATCAGTCGCCTATGAAGGTCGCTGGACGAAGCCCTACTGAGAACAAATTCATTGTAAGAATTAGACCTGTGCATTACTGAACATCTACTGACACTGCACAGCTGCGATCATATCCTGTGGGGTTGTTGAATTCTCCCCCCAAGATGGCCCTCTCCGAGGAGCTGTCCTGGGACTTGACCGAGTCCAAGCCGTTGCCTCTTAAGAAAGAGCAGGAACCCGAATATTTTAAGAAGTTGGCCAAATACCCTCTTCCCAAGCTGGTCAATCCCGTCCGCAAGGTTGTCTTTTCCATCCGCAGCAGAGACCAGGGTTTCGGAGGGGACATGGGTTGCAAGGGCACATATAAAGGCTCATGGACCTGGTTTGAAGCTGGTCTGGAGAGGTTTGACGCCGACAATACTTGTAAGTACGCCAACTCTCTACTTGCTCTCCATTCTAATAAAGTAAGGTGAACAACAATGCACATATGATGTTCGGCACAGATCCAACACAACCCAGGCATCTGATCTCCCTGTGTGTGGTCTTCGTCCACTTTACCCCGAGATCGAGTCTACTCCGAGGAATGGCGAATTCAGGTATCACCATAAGCTTTCTCACAACGAAAAGCACGAAATCTGTCGTAACCGAACCGCAACCAGATCCTATGAGGACCATGTTGTCACGTGGAGCTGGGCTGATTCCGCCCACGCGGAGTCAGACGAGGCCATCAAGGCAGACCAAGAAGAAGGAAGAGGACGAGGGACGTTGGATGGGGAGTTTGTGAGAAACCTGAAGCTGGGAGACGTCGTTACCGTCTGGGCAATGGCCAGGTTCCCTGCCTGGGTGAATCACATTGAAAAGGTCAAGGTTGAAATTTATTGGGCTGTTTAGATTAAGACTTGGGCATCAAGAGGTTTAAACACTGCATCAGCAATGAATTAAGAAAATGGTTTCCAGGCGTTTCGCGTTCATGGTCAATTAACTTTGCTTCTTTCTATATGCCCGTCTTAAATATCCCCGATAAACCGTTCTAAACGAATCGCCCTTAAAATAATTCAACAAGAGTGGAATGTACATGAGCAACACTGCCCGCTACTTGTTTGCTCTTTAAACCCCTATTCAGGAAGCGCACTTCCATCCTGAGCCTGGATTTCAATCATGTTTCCATCAGGATCAGCAATAATGATGAAGGGCTGGTCAAAGGGAATAATGGTCTTCAGAATGAGTTCCTGCTCTTCAGTGGAGAGCTGAGAAACGACCTTTGGGGAAAGGCTTGAGGCTGTGGCAATGGTGCTGTCCAGTGAGATGTTGCCGCCGTACGGCTTCAGGACCTTGATGTTGGGGAGCCTGTCGATGCGAGCCTGTGTGGCCTTGATGTCGGGGACGACCATGCCGATGTGACTAAAGGTGTTGGTCCTCCAGGTCGAGGCAGGGAGAGAATTTTCAGGCACGTCGACGTTGATGAGCTCCAGAAGGCCCTCGGAATTGTTCTTCTCACGGATAAGCTCCTCAGTGGTCTGGTAGCCGGAGCCGTTCCGGCCGCCGTGGCTGTGGGCCATGTAGGTGACGGAGTAGTGCTCCGAGACGTGCAGGGTGAAGAGGGTGCGCATGCCGAGGACGGACGAGTAGAAGGCGACGCTGGCGGTGAGGTTGCGGACGTTGAGGCACAGGTGGTTGAGGGAGTAGCCGGTCGTGGCGGCGTCGGGGCGGGCGTCGCTGCCGTAGGTGGGATAGGGGAAGGGGGTTGTTGGGTTGGAGCGCTTGGGGGGGAGGTGGGTGGTGCATGCTGAGGAGGGGCGGAGGAGGGAGCTGGTGAGCAGGAGGGCTGTTGCCAGGAGTGAGGTGAGGAGAACCATTGTGAAGGTGGTGTGGTAAAGGGGTTAATGGGTGAAGTTGTCAAGACACAGGTGATGAGTTATGTAACTGGTTCTCAAGTCTTCAAGATTCAGGAGGAGAGTTGGCAAAGTTGTAAATTGTTGAGTGGTGAGCTTGTAAGAAGTCCAAAGTTGACGACAGCTTCGAGTTGTTCTTATAGATGAGCAAGTATTTCCTACACGGCGAGTTTACAACTTCGATTCCGATCCCCCCATGGCTCATACCTTGTCAAGCCTTTACCGACAAGCTCGACAATCACTCATTGCCAAGTTCCACGTCAATCTACATGGACGAGTTGAACAAGTCCAAGGGGGAAATTCCCCCGATCCCGAGACTCTGCCCGATCCCGAGGCTCTGCCCGAACTGTGGCTTTGGATGGAGAGAAGAGTTGCTCCATGCGAGCCCTCTGGGGCCGCAATTGGTGGATACAGAGACGAGCTGAAGCCAGGCTTGGCCATCCTTCGCGGCGGTGCCAAGTGTTCCGATCACCGACTCGAGGGGGCCTTGGCGCAGGGCTGATTGAATTGAGTCTGCCCGAGCAGCATTGGCTCTCAGCCCTGTTTGTGAGAGACTGGGACTGTTGGTTACCATATCTCATGGGAAGACAATGTACTGTCAAAGGGGACTGGGGGAGTTGCAGTCTATTGCATTTAGCCCAATCTTGGTCCTCTCAGTTACTGCTACAACTACAACTACAATTACCACTATAGCTGCTCCGTAAACTACAGAAAACATGTTGTTTTCTCGACAAAGACGTTAATTGGCAATCACTCTACGGTTCCATACACAATCCTTTCTATAAAGGGCAGCGGCATGTTCAACTCGAGACGCCACAAGCAAGTCGGAGGAAAAGAAAGAGCAAAATCGGATTTGGGAGGCTCAGATTGGCTGGAATAGCGTCTCACCCCCCGTGGATCCGAGGCCAGCGCGAAGATGGAGGGCGCGAAAGCCGAGGACGAGGAAGCGAGCGCTAAGTTAGTGCCTGTTAGTTAACTGCGGTCTATAAGGACCAGGGATGAAGCTTAGCGTCCAGCTCTGGACTTGATCTTGAAGAAGAAGCATTCTGCGCGTCAATCAGCGTTCGGCGTATAGATCTTCAGTAGACTGGTGGGTTGAGATGGAAGATTGACGTGAAGGATTTAATTAAAACCTGCAGGAGGAATTCATCACGTGGGAGATGGGATAAGGTGTTAGTCTCATGTCATTGTAGGTCCTTTCACGTCCTCTCATCAGTTATATTACCCTCACCAAGATAACGTTGACGAATGACCAGCCGACATAGCCTGTCAAGTATATTCCCAAAATCGTCTCTAATTATTTGAAACTTGAGATGAACCCTTCCAGAAGACAAAAGCACTGAAATATCTGAATCTCTCTTCTTCAAGGTGCCAGTCAAGCATCTGGCTCACTACGTGGTGCACTTACAAGTTCAACAAAGCAGTCTCACCACCAAAAACACAACAGGGAAAATATCTACAGTGTAAATTGAACTGAAAACAAGATCCTCGCATATTATTTTCATCGCTACTATATTGTTCATGTCCCGATTCCCAAGTCAACGTGCTGCTGCAAAACGGTCCCGTCGTAAAATCATTTTGCCGGAATGACGTCCTGTAAACCTGCGTCATACATCATCATCGCACAGCTCCTCACGCCCAACTTGTTTTCCATCGCCGCGGAATGAAAACTTTCATAAATAACTGGAGGTACTCGAGTACACGCAGCTGTTCAATAATTCACCGTTCAATCATTTCCCCCAGATATTCATCCTTCCCAGCACGCGCAATGTCGACCACTTCCTTCTCAGACCTCAACATCCCCCTCAGTCTGCCTGAGGGGCTGTCGCAGGAACAGCTTCTGGCTTTCAAGCCATTCAATGTTCGATTCTCTCCCTCTCTATCCTAAAAACCATCTTCTAACCCGTGTCAGGACTGGATACACACGCTGACAAAATCTCTCCACCTCCAATCCGAAGCCTCTCACCCTTTCCACAAGGACCCCTTCGCCCTCCGCGCCATCGCCATCCAGTCATACGACCTCTTCGGCAGCAAGCGCGTCGGCTTCGTCAAGCTCGCCGCCACAGTGTCCAACTCTGCCGGCGAAAAGCTCCCCGCCATTGCCTTTCTCCGCGGCCCCAGCGTCGCCATGCTCGTCATGCTCATCCCCGACGACGTCGCTCCGGACTCGGACGAGCGCTACGTCGTCCTCACCGTCCAGCCCCGCATCCCCGTGGGCAGCCTGAGCTTCGTGGAGCTCCCCGCCGGCATGGTGGACGGCGGGAGCTTCCAGGGCGCCGCGGCAAAGGAGATTGAGGAGGAGCTGGGCATCACCATCAAGGAGGATGAGCTCACGTGTCTCAGCGAGCTGGCTGCTCCAGAGGAGGACACCAGCGAGGGGTTGGCCAAGGCCATGTACCCCAGTGCTGGTGGCTGCGACGAGCACGTCACCATTTTCAGCCATGAGCGACGCATCCCGCGAGATCAGCTCAAGGACTGGAGTGGTCGTCTTACGGGTGTCAGAGATCACGGCGAAAAGATTACACTCAAGGTCGTCCCCATGAAGGAAGCCTGGAAAGCTGGTGCTCGCGATGCAAAGTGTCTTGCTGCCCTGACTCTTTGGCAAGGTCTCCGAGGTGAAAAGAAACTATAACGACTCGTGGCTATTTTTACGTCTATTTGGTCCATCTCTTTAGCGTTTATGAATTTATAGCTTCAATTTCTGGGCCAGCAGGATTCCCTCGGCAAAAGTCCCAACACGCGCGTCGATGGCACAGCCCTCGGCCTCGAGCCGTTTACACTCATCCCATAGGTTCGCAAGGGGCACGGTGAAGACGTCGATGAATTCGTTCTCCTCCAATTGGGGCTTGGGGTTCTGGTTCTCAGGCAGCGACATGTCAATCGACACGTGCACCATGCGGAGGTTGGTGTTGCAGAAGCCCGGATCGTTGTACATGATGGGCGTTGTCTCGGTCACGACGCCCACGTAGCCCGTTTCCTCGCGAAGTTCGCGCACGGCAGCTTGCTCGGCCGTCTCTCCGGCATCTACCAGCCCGGCGGGGACCTCGATGGTGACCTTGTCGATGGGAGGACGGTACTGCTTCTGGAGGATGATTTCCTTGCCCGTGGGCTTGTCGAGGATTGCGACGATTCCGACTCCGTCAATGTCGCCGTCTTTGGGGCGGGTTCGACGCTCGGCGGACTCCCATGTTCGAGTGGTGCCTTTGGGGTCTTTGTATTCGATTCTGGAGGGAGGCAGAGCGGCGTTAGCAAGTCGAGGGAGCCGAGATAAGGGAGGGTTGGGTGAATCGGTACTTGATCAGTTTAATCCAGCGGGCGTCACTGTCGGTCTGTAAATGGTCAATCAGCTATACATTTTGGATATGACTGCAATTTTCCTACCAATGCCCCGGTTGACACGACTTTTGCGTCGGAAATTGACATGATGACAAGCTTCGGGGTCAAGTTGTAGTGTTGAAGTAGCTTGCAACCCCGCCAAAGGTCGGTGGAGGGGCAGCTCTAGGTCGCCTACGTCACTCGGGTTACCCTAGAGCCAATGACCGATTCCTTGGGGCATGGGTTGACCAGATACGTCTTGATCAATTGGGACTATTTGAATGAATGAGGTTTCTATTTCTGGTACTTCTTATGCCTAGGGAACATCATTTGTTTTTACCTGGATAACTCTGAAAGTACAAGTCAATGGTTGAGTGTTTGGAAATGCAGAAACTTCATATATCGTGCTCCTGTGTTACAGCCAATTACCCTAACCAGATGAAACGTTCGTTATATCGTGTAAATTTCACGTCTCATTCATAAATCTCATGTTCGTTTCCTAACATCTCACCTGTTCTCACCACGTCTTGGGACCAAACGTCTCCCCCTCACCCACCGTCTTCAACATGGCCGTATAGCTCGAATCCATCGTGTTAAAGACGCCTACATTCCCCCACCACTGAGGAATCGTCACCCCCGGAAACGTAATAGCGAAGAAGATGACAATGGTGCTGAGAATGAGCCCGGAATCCAAGGCAGCCGCCGTCGTGTAGGCGTACGTCGACCACCAGCCGTTCCACTTGTTCCGAATCCACTTGTTGAAGATGAGCCCGAATATGGCCCAGGTCGAGAAGCTCAGGGGCGTCGCGGGCGGCAGCCAGGCCATGGCCCCCAGCATCACGGGGGCGTGGAAGTGGCGGAAGAAGGAGAGCTTGAGCACCTTTGTGAGCACGTACAGCAGGACCGGGAACGCGGCGCCGACCAGCCAGAACCAGTTGAAGGCCGAGTACATGCCTCCCTCGCCAAACATGCGGCGGGGGCCAATGACTCCCCAGACGATGCTGGAGGAGAAGAAGGCTCGTCCGTTGGGGCACGTGAAGTTGTCCTTTTGCTCATTGTCGCACACGTTGTCGATGCTGCCGAGTGTCCAGTTCATGGTGGCAATCTGCACAAACGACGCCCAGATGGTGGCGATGATCTGGCACCAAAACGTCACCTTGGGGGGCACCTTCATGTAGTGCGCCATCTTGAGGTCGGCGCTGTATGTCTGCGCCTGGCCGAGCACGATGGTGCTGTAGACCTTGAAGATCATGACGCCGATGGGCCGCCCGGGGATCATGAAGCCCGCGAGGAAGGGTGAGACGACGTTGAGGCTGAGGAGGATGTTGGACACGGCGAGGATCATGGTCGTGGGGATGACGAAGGCGAGGGCGATGAGGATGGCCACGAGGAACGCCCACCAGGGGAGCTGCGAGTCGTACCCCTCGGTCGTGGCGAAGCCCAGCGCGAGGGAGGCGAAGAAGAGGCCGGCGTACCACCAGTCGGGCGCCTCGGCGTACTTCTTCATGAGGCGCATGTGCACGTCAGGTTCCTGGTCGCGGGCCGTCCTGAAGCGGTACCAGACCTCCTTGCCGTGGTAGAGGCCAATGTGCACAAAGGCGGCGGTGAGGGCGGCAAAGGAGAGGCCGTAGTTGAGCGCGAGGGTGGGAGAGAGGAAGAGCGGAGAGTAGGCCTTGTACTTTTCGTCATCAAAGGTGAACTTGTCGCCGAGGATGTTGCTGACGTTGTAGTAGGATTGCGTGTTGTCGTATGTCTGCGATGTCACCACGGGGAGGTAGTCTGAGTAGAGAGCACCGGTGTACACCATCCCGATGGAGGCGATGATGACGAAAAAGAACAGCCCGATGAGGGTGTTTACGTGCGAGCTCGTAGGCGCCAGAATGGGATCGTTGAGGTACGCCGTCACATAGGTCCAGTCAAACGTGATGGGTATCAGAGAAAGCCCAGTGTAGCCGCCAAAGAGCTGATTCACGACGACATTGTTGGGCCTGATCCAGGTCGCAAAGGCAAACACCGACAGGCCCTGCCACAGCACCCCCGGGATCCAGTAGTAGCAGAACATGGCGGCCGTCACGACGCCGAACCAGCGGTAGCGGCTGATGAGCCAGCCGTCCGAGTGCACGCCGTCGCTCTTTGTCCTGTCGTGCAGGGCGTAGAACAGCGACGTGTTGGCGAACTGGCTCGGCCACATCATGGCGGCGGGCCAGATGAGGAAGCGCCGGAACAGCCCGGCCAACGAGATGCCGATGAGCTGGGAGCTGAGGGTGAAGAGCAGCGCGAAGCCCCAGCCCAGGTTGATGTTGTAGAAGGGTTTGCCCTGGAGCGCGAGGAGGGCGTTTGTGCTGTAAGAGTAGCTGATGGACACGTTGGCCATGAGGGTGACGACGACGTGCTCCTTGATGCTGAAGGGCCCCGTGTTGAGGGTCCATCTCACGCCGAACGTGGTGAAGACGCGCGTGGGCATCGTCTTGGCCCAGAGGCAGCCGAGGGGGTAGACGAGCAGCTGCACGACCAGGGCTGGGAAGTTGATTGCCGGGCTCCTGAGACATACGGTTAGAAAGAAGCCAAATACAGATACGAAGGAAAAAGGTACCTCATGCTCAGAAACATGTTGAGGGCGGCGCCGACGGTGACGAAGAACATGCCCAGGACCCAGGCCCGGATCGTGTTGGCCGCTTCCTCGCCGTCGGTGTTGCGGACGGCTGCTCGAACCTCCTCGTATGGGGAGTCCTCCGAGAACAGCCCATCGGGCTTCCTGACCTCTGTGGCGTCAAAGTCGACGGCAGTCTTGTCAGTGGTGAGAGTGATCTCGCCAACGGCCTCCTTGCCATGGATATCGCCGGGCGTCTTCTCTGCTGGAGTCTCAGGGAGTTCAGAGACTTCCGTGGGCTCGGCTGAGACGCCCTGAATGGCTTCTGAGCTCTTGAAGGGGTTCTTCATGTTGGAGGAAGACCTGGGGCGTGATGCACCTTCGCTAGGTAGGCCATTGGGAGCAGTCGACGAGGAGTGCTGGCATCTTATGTGCTACACGTTGAGCCGCGATGGACTCCCATGGGTTGGACAAACTCCCTCGCCATCTGCACTGTAACCTTGCATCCAGTGTCACTTTGCCTATCAGCCACTTGGCCCGTTTGATAGCCAACCTGTTGGCCCGTAGATTGGGAAAGTCGCAAGGTTGCCCATCCACACATCTTTTTGACGATTAGCATCATGAGACCCCCCTCCCCAACCACTCTTCGATCTCCGACTACGGATAGCCAATTGCACTTTACCTCGGACGCGTAACATCCCCCCGTCCACCGAGCCGAATACATGTATGTAAGTTACCACTTCGAGCTGGTATCCCCCAAAAGGTCCTTCGCCCTCCGACCAAACATGCCGAGGACACGCCATGAGGGGGGAAACAAAAGAACCCTGTCGGTTGTCGAGGGGTCCGCCGTATCTGCCACCCAAAAACGGCGATACCCACAGATAAGGTGTTCGGAAGCGACAGCGACAAACCTTGGAAAGAGAGAGGGGAGGGCAGAAGGGCTCTTTGTCGAAAAGGAGCTTCCTTGATGGGATGTTTGCGGGAGGGAAGAGATGGTGTGATTGGGGGGGGGAAGGGGAACAAGGAGAAGACCAGAATGTCGGAAGTGGGCTCCGATCCGATGGCTCGGCGTCTGGGGAAGAGGGGCTTCGTGGATGGGATGGCTTATCTAGTGCCAGCAAATCTATATACACAGGATTGGGTTCCTAGTATATTTTCCTTTGTTGGTTGGTTGGGAAGAAGGGCTGGGTAGCTTGGTTGGTTTGCCACGTTCAACGCGGCGTTGGCTTCTTCCCAAGTGACTTTATACCTGGAAGGGAGGGATATCGGGGGCCTGTCCGAGTAAGCTGCGCATGTATGTATTGTTTCTATATGAGTTAAAACGGAATTCAGGCCGTTGATTAGTTATGGACAATTTGTACTTGGTCGAACCTTGCTCTGTTGTGTTGGCCTTTCAACGCTGTCCTCAATCTACCCTTGTCTCTAAGAGGGTTTATAAGCGATATCCAGATTAGTAGATAATATGTAATGAGGAAACATGAGACTTGGAACCTTAGGTCAGCCTGGAACTAGTACGAAGAGTCAAACCAAGCATAGCAAAAGGGAGAACGAGGTCTTTGCCGTGACGAGAGAAAATGAGCTCCTTCAGGATCACTGGGTTAATAGGGCGGGCGCAGTGCAGTTGGGGATATCCAAGGCCGTGAAAGAGGTTGAAGAGAACGGAGTACATCAGAGTGTAGTATTATGTACCTATGCAGACCGCACTATCTTACCATTTATACCATCTACCTAGTCAGTACTATACCACATAACGATTACCATTTCAAGTAAGGGAATACTGAAACAATCGGATACATTCAATTAACAAAATAACCCAGAAAGGAGCCCGGCAAATAGACATCTTATAAATGATACAGCTAATATACAAAATGTGAGTCTTTATGCTCATTTGGATCGAAAGATCCAAGATGCCGAGTGAGTCCCGAGTCATCTAAACCAGGACTGGCTGGCCCAGCTCAGTCGTCTCGTCAATGCTGCACACATTACTGCAAGTGCTCTCGTCAGCCGAGCCGTACAGCACCTCGATCCATTGGATCTGCTGATAAGCGACGCCGCCCTCGGCCATGGTCCCGGTCCAGTCGCCCCCGTCGCTCCAGGCGTTGAAGACGAGCGTCGAGGCGTCCTTGGGCACCTGGAACGAGTTGTTCGCCGTCTGCTGGCCGTCAACGTACCAGAGCACCTCGTCCGAGGTCCAGTCCAGGCGGTGACTCGCCCATTTCGACCACGTGAGCCCGTCCTGGAGCGTCACCGTCTCGCTTGCGCCTGCGACCTCGCCGCCGTCATCCGTGTAGGAGGGCTGGTTGGTGTAGTGGATGACGTTGTCGGCGTCGTTGGTCAGCACCTCAATGTCCGATTCCTGGACGTCGGCGAGCTGGTCGGCGCCGAGGTAGGTGAACATGGAGGTGCAGGCGCCCTTGGAGCCGGCGGTCCGGGCGAACATGCGCATCGAGGCGTACTGGTACTTGGTGATGGACTCAAACTCGGCGGCGGACTGGAAGCCGTCGCCACGGGCGGTGCGCATGGTCAGATAGGTGTCGCTGGCAGGGACATTGTCATCGTTTGTCTGGATGTATATGTTGTTGTACGAGTTTTGCATGGGAAAGGTCTCGTCCCCGTTGGACCACTTCTGGACACCCCAAGTCTGGGCAAAGTCAGACTCCCAGTTGAAGTAGGCGCTGGAGAAGTCGGCATCAGCGTTACCCTGGGCCGTGGTGATGAGATCCGGGACGCCGGCGTATTGGGACAGAGAACGAAAGTTGAAGAAGAAGTGGCCAGCGTAGTAGGTAGGCTTGGTGCCGTTGGTCACGTAACAATCGCACTGCGAGTCGTCAACCGTGGCGGACAGGGCGACCGGCGCTGCGGCTAGAAGAGAAGCAAGAAGGGACTTAGAAGAATACATAACGAATTGCAAGTTAGGAAAAGAATGTAGCTGGCCGGTTGGTCATCTACTCATGCCGCGAGGGCAACTCAAGCTTATATATAAACTACATGCATGCGCTGTGACGAGGATCACATCTTCCGATCCGAGTCGGAGTTTCGTTTCAAAGACTTCAATGATGGAGAAGCCAGGGATAGAACAGATGATGTTCTGGGACTATGGTGCGGAGGATCGTGGAAACGGGATATCGAGGCAATGCAGGCCAACTCTTGTCATCAGCATCAACTCCACCAAGCACGAGAAAGCAATCCACAATAAAGAGTAGGCAAAGGATATCATAGGTCCAATAACATTGCGGATGCACAGCTGGGGATATTCCTCTTGTCGAGTCAGTGGACAATCTGACAATGGAGCCTCTTAAGATCAGGCATTCTCAATATACTATCTATGAAACGTTGGATTGAGGCTGAAGCCCTGCAGGGCTTGCAGGTGACGTTACGAAGCTCTTCTCTTGGTAAGTAATGAGATGAGTTGCAAAGAATATCCGCACAGAGGAATAAAAGGATGCAATAGGGGAATGTTTGGTGACCCCGTATCAGGCCATGTCGAATCTCAGATTTATTAAGAGCAAAATCCTTCCTACCGATTTGACCGTAGAGCCCATCGAGGCCATCTTGCAGCTTTCGAGGGCCGACGCCATGCATCAACTGGAGCGCCTTGCAGCAATTGCGCCCGCGTTCTTCAGGATGGGGCTGGAGCTGGCAAATCGACTGGACAAAGGTAGTGATGAGGCTATAGAGTGGAACATGGCACTAAGGCACGTCAATGACTTGAGTCTCGTCTGGTTTTCGCGGGCCGATGGAGTGATATGGAGCGTGCGGCGCGAAGGATCAAGGCAATTAAACCTGAGGAGAACAACCAGGCCCCGATCGATGCTCATTCGAATCGAGGATCATCTTGCATTTCTTGAGCAGAGTTACCTAAAACAACTCGGGCAGTCATAAGGAGAGCATCAGCCCGTTCTTTGGAAAGTTGTTTGCCCTGCGGACCTCGGTTTGAACCGAAAGGATTATTAAGGATCCCAGCAAGCAACCACTATGTGCATGTCTGGTCTATCCTGTACCAGGGTGTCGAACAATAACAAGAGCCTTGGCATGTTACAATTGTCCTCACAGCCACGAATCCTAGGTGAACCATGAGACAGCCTTTACTCGCTTCTTTGTTGTCCTGGTAGCAGTCCCAATCGTTGAGCTCGTCTCGTCTCGAGAGCGGAGCCATTTAACTCACGGCTGATCTGCGTTGGCTCACCCGCAAGCCGATTCACCGGACTCCGGCCCTGGGTCCGGGTTCAGGGTCGGGGTTGGATCCGGCCCGAGTTTCTGAGACATCTCTTTTTTTTATGCGTCCCGAAGGCGAAACTAAAACTACATAAGTCTCAAGCCGAAGATGCTCGTCGCTTGAAATATCTTGCATCTTCTTTGACGCCAGTATGCTGTTCCATGAGGCGCCACTAGCGTTCATGTGTTTCTATTGTTGATCCTCCATGAATGCAAAGCCACCGCTGTTAGTTACCAGCCCCAGTACAATCGCAGCAAGCAATGACAAAGAACAGGTACGTGGCTTTGCTCTTCAATCCTCGTAACTCGTGAGTCCCCAACTAGTGTTGCGACTGTAGCTTCGTGAACGTCTTCATCAGCATCGCGCGAATGCAACCACGGCCCGGTTGAAGTGATCACAATACGCTGGAATGAACGCCCACCTAGTGACTAATGCATTCAAACATATAATTGCGTGCCATGGAGACCCAAGACATGATGAAATGAATGCAGTTCAACCGCAATTGTCGCCTACAGTGGGGGGGGACAAAAGTTCCGCGGAATTGTTCCTAATAGCCCCATGCAACTGACTTAACCTTCGAATCTATCAAGCCGATAAGGTATGTTGAGTTTGCAAACTCTTTGGATTGCTTGGAACTTTTGTCCGCCGACTGTAAGAACTGACAGGATATGGATTGGCCTTTCCTAGCTCACCTTCGGTGAGGTTTCTTTGTTTCGCTACGCCTTGCCGTATTTCATAAACCATCTCCCTTCTGAGCATAACAGCACAACCTTGTCATTTATTAATTTTTCTTTCTTGACTTGTAACTACAATATCTTAATCATCTCTGTTTATTTTGAGACATTATTCGCTTGCTCTCTGCCTCCCTTTCCTGGTCATGACACGCACTGCACAACATGGCCACCCAAGGTCGATTTCTTACGATGCTGACTGCGGATACAATGACGAGATCACCCATTCGGAAACGTCTGCTCTTCTCCCAAAGGATCTACCTCCTAATATCATCCCACACAAGTCTTTCCGCCGTCGCGTGCTTCTAATGTGCGTCCTCTTCCTCTTCATCGTCGAAGTCAGCCAATTCGTCAGGGAGGCTCCCCTCCAGAAAATCATGGAGGACATTATTTGCCGTAATTATTACGCAGATCACCTGCTTCGATCACCAAAGATACAAGATCGCCGCTGCAAAGACAACAAGGTTCAAGAGACACTTGCCATGGTCAGGGGCTGGACCCTTGCTTTTGAGCTGGCAACTCGTGAGTCTAACAGAACACCGACTTGAGGAAAACATACTGAGTTGACATGCCAGCGCTCGTCGCACAATTTCCATATGGAATCATTGCAGACAAGTATGGGCGTCGAAGTGTCCTGTTTCTAGCGGTGTTTGGATACGTCCTCCAAACTGCCTGGGTGATGATGGTCCGTAAGTACAACAAAGGAACTGCTTACCCCTGCTCACAACAGTCTGACACTCTACATAGTATTTTTTCCAGATACTTTTAATATCTGGGCGATGATCCCAGGAAGTCTCTTTTATCTTATTGGAGGCGGAGCCGCCATGGCTTCCGCTATGATTTGGACGATTGTCGCTGATGTGGTGCCTGTCGCCGAGCGAACCTCCATCTTCTTCCAGCTGACTGCTACCATTCTGGTAATCAGTGTCATCGTCAATCCAATTTCAGCTGTGCTACTCAAATTCGATCCTTGGCTGGCAATGTGGCTTAGCTTTGGCTGTCTCTTGCTCGGAATGTGTTCTGTCGGGCTCATCCCCGAGACGCTGACGCTCAGACGTGAAGCTGATGAGATACACCGATGTGCACAGGCCGTGGCCACTGGCGATGACAGCTCCCAACAGATCGAACAGGATCAAGAGACCTCGGATGTTAAATGGCGTCCTTTGCGCTCGTTCAAGTCGTTCAAGAAACAGATCTTGGTGCAGATGTGGTCCACCGTTGCCAACGACATGAAGCATGTCTGGCGATTCATATTTGCATCCAAAAGCGTGATGATACTCATACTGGCAACTTCTGGATTTCTGCCCATCAGACTCGCCATGATCAATATTCTATTGCAGTACATGACAAAACGCTTTGATTGGGAATGGTCTACTGTGAGTTCACTCATCCTTTCTACCGGCATCGACTTTATTGATAGGAAGACATTCAGGCGACCCTCATTTCAAATGCTGGGAACCTCGCTACACTCGTATCATTACTCTTGTTCCTACCTTTGGGATCCCTGTTACTCACCCGCAAATACCGCTATGAACCACTGCAGAGGGACCTCCTCCTCTCGCGCATTTCCTCCGTCTTCATCGTACTGGGCATGTTCAGCATGGCGTGGGCAGCTGCTCCATGGGTCTTTGTCACTTCACTCGTGGTAATGAGCACAGGAAACGGATTCAATGCACTTTGCAGAGCCCTCCTCAACGCTGTCGTCGAGCCACACACGCTTGCAACACTCAACACTACAATCGGGCTGGTAGAGATGTTGATGGCGCTCTGGAGCGGACCTGCAATGGGTTGGCTGCTGAGCCGGGGGATGAATATGGGAGGGATCTGGCAAGGACTTCCTTTTCTGTTCTTGTCCTTCTTGGCATTGTGCATGTCTGGAGTTGTGTTTGTGTTTCGACTCCCGTCAGGCGTAGCTCAAGCGCATGTAGATTAAGGCGAGGAGCTGATGGAATGATTACATTGCCGAAGAGACGGGAACAGGTAATACCCGGGGTATTTTACCGTTGAAAGCTCAGCAGAAAGACCAAAAAATACACAATTCGTTGTTGAAATCTGATTATCAGGCCGTAGTGATGTCATGGGGTGCAGGAGTTGAGCTTGCATCGTACTCACCTGAAAGCAGCTCTACGTGGTTACAACATAGCGTTAGAAAGAGTTCAACATGATCGTAGTTGCAAAGTGAAGAAGTAATTGTATAGAGACGTTAAATGTAAATCTCCAATGTCAAGTCTTGAAACAAATTGAGAGCCTTTCGCAGCTGTTGATCTGCACCCTCCGGACAGGTCTTATCGATAAGAACAGACCCACCCAATTGCTCCTTCCATCGTCACCCCGCTGCCTTAATCTTCCCCACTGCAGCTTAACCTCCATTCAACATCAGCATCGCCATTACCACGACAACAGCTTCGAGCTCCATCCCATCCTCAAACATATCCCAGAGCCTCCTTCCCTTCTCAACATTAAATATTCTCACTTGTGCTCTGGAAGCCTACTTGCAATCATGTCTGACGACGAGGATTTCATGCGCGAGTCGGATGAAGATCAGCAAGTTACCCAAGAATCGTGCACCAGCGCCGACAGTGATTGACAGTATCCAGGTACGACTTTGAGTACGAAGAAGACGATGAGGACGACTCGGGCGACGTTGATATCGAAAACAAATACTACAATGCGAAGCAGCTGAAGCTGTCCGATCCAGAAGATGCCGTCGCCGAATTCCTGGGTATCCCACCACTCGAAGAGGAGAAGGGAGAATGGGGATTCAAAGGTCTGAAGCAGGCCATAAAGCTGGAGTACAAGCTGGGCCAGTTTGAAAAGGTGTGTCTACATTCTCTGGCGCCGCATTTAATGTGCTGACATCTGGCGACAGGCCGCCGAGCACTACGCCGAGCTGCTCACCTACGTCAAAACCGCCGTGACTCGAAACTACTCCGAGAAATCCATCAACAACATGCTCGACTACATTGAGAAGGGGGTTGATGGGCCTGAGGCGATTCGATGCATGGAGCAATTCTATTCCTTGACACTGGATAGCTTGAAGAGCACCAACAATGAACGACTCTGGCTCAAGACAAATATCAAGCTTGCCAAGTTATTACTCGACCGAAAGGAGTATACCGAGGTGACCAAGAAGCTTAAGGAGCTTCATAAATCATGTCAGAGAGAAGACGGAACCGACGATCCCAGCAAGGGTACCTATTCTCTAGAGATCTACGCCCTCGAGATCCAGATGTTTGCCGAGACCAAGAACAACAAGCAGCTCAAGATTCTCTACCAGCGTGCTCTCCAAGTCAAATCCGCTGTCCCCCACCCAAGGATCATGGGCATCATCCGAGAATGCGGTGGCAAAATGCATATGAGTGAAGAGAACTGGAAGGAGGCACAAAGTGACTTCTTCGAATCATTTCGCAATTACGACGAGGCGGGCTCGCTTCAACGGATCCAGGTCCTCAAATATCTATTGTTGACGACCATGCTGATGAAGTCCAATATTAACCCCTTCGATTCGCAAGAGACCAAGCCTTACAAGTCGGATCCCAGAATATCAGCCATGACGCAACTGGTGGACGCATACCAGCACGACGACGTTCACGCGTACGAGAAGATCTTGCAGCAGAACCAGGACATTCTGGCCGACAATTTTATTGCCGAGAATATTGATGAAGTAACGCGCAACATGCGCACCAAGGGCGTCATCAAGCTCATCGCACCCTACACCAGGATGAAGCTTGGGTGGATCGCGAGACAACTAAAGATCTCCGAGAACGAAGTGCAAGACATCGTGAGCTTTCTGATTATCGACGGGAAGATTAACGGGAGCATCAATCAACAAGAGGGAATCCTCGAGATTGCCTCTGACGCCGATAGTGAGCGCGTCCAGGCCCTCCAAGGCTTGACCAAGTCAATCTCAGACCTGTTCACCACCATGTTCAAGGATGGTGATGGATTCCGATCGATTGATCAAGGCCCAGATGATCAAGGTGTGGAAGTGCAAGGTTCCATGGTGCCAGCGAGCAAGGCACTGGGAAACCGAAGAGCGCACAGGGAAGGGAAGAAACACAAGGGAACGTCTGTGGGCTGGCTTTAGAGAGGGTTCTTGGATGCTCCCAAAAGGATGTTGAGACGGTGGACGTGAACAACGCATTCGCATTGAAGCACTTGCATCTTCTTTTCAGAGCTCCGCTGTTGATGCCAAGAGAACTCACCAGGTATTCTGAGCCTGGCCTAGCACTTCTTCATGTTTGTTTTCCTGCGGCAGGAAATTGGTTTGGGAACTTGTGCGGTACATGACACGACCTAATGTCTACGTAACTACCTACCTATCCAACCTCGGGTAGTACGATCAGTCGATGATAAAATGATGACCATATTAGACATGAGCCAGAATAAACTTGGACTCCTAGCGATCTGACCTCCCTAACCTATGGCCATGATGATTTTGACAACGTGTGCCTGGATATTGCCATTGCATATCCTCGCTCTATTTGGCTGGACCTCGGAGGGGGGGGCAACTGTTTGCCTCGCCTCTTTGACGGACTTGCCACGTCTTCCCGTCTCGCCTCATGTATACATACATAGCAGAGGGGGCAGCCGAATCACGCACCACTTGAGACGGGCCGTCGCAGTTGACAACATGTTTCTCTCCATTTCTGAACTTGGCCACCCGCGTCGCACAGAGGCACTTCTGGACGGGGCGCTACCCGTTTACGAGAAGCAGGAATCATCCGGTGACACCAAACGCCTGGCGAAAAGAACGAGGGAAGGAGAAGGAAGAGAGAAAAAAAAACACTTGAGAAGCAGAGCGTTCCGAACGTGGAAGAAGATGGATGGGAGGGAGGGGAACTGTACTACACGGGCTTGAACATGTTTGTTCTTTTCTCCCCTCGCCTCCTCGGGTCTGCAAATGGTAAATGCAGGAGAGGCGGAGGAAAAAAAAGGAGGGACGGGAGAGATGCGAATGACGAGATTTGCTCCTGCACTCCTCATTCGAGAGTGGTCCCCCTTCATGCAAGGCAAGGCAGTCCAGTTCGCGCACATGAGCGCAAGGCATGCATCGAAAACCCCGACGAGGGGGGGAGGGTTTCCTCCACGTCGTGGACTGACTGCGAGGTCATAGAGGCAGAGTGTTAATTTGCTTCATCAGGTTTACGAAGCTCACATGCAGCCAAAGTTTGCTTCCCTTCTCCCTCTTCTTCTCCCATCGGCAAACTTTCCCAATGTTTGATATGGGGGG
>JALNIO010000684.1:2767-38056 GCA_023509875.1 Rugonectria rugulosa | reverse complement strand
CGACGCACTTTGTGGCAGCCCAAATGATGTAATGCCGAGCGTCAACGGTGGCCCCGGACTCAGGCCTAGAACCCTCTAAAAGGCGGGCTCAAATTTCTATTCGCTGATCAGGTTGATCCCCTTTTATCGCTCGCAATTCAGCTGTCTTCTTTTTACCATTTTCAGACACTTTGCAAAAGATCTAAGCTACCGTTATTGAGGGTGCTCCGATCAGACGACCTTTTCTTTGCCCAAGGCCTCGTCACGACCTCCTCTTTGGAATAACTGGGACACTCTCCCGAGATTGCGTCTGGAGACTTGTCAACCTACTCATCTCTCGGACTTCGGCTCCCCGGTCTCTTCGCGATATGCTTGGTTGATTTCCGCTTGCTTGGCACGAGAAACAGCGGCACCACTGCCGATCCCTTCCAAGACAGGATCGGTCACTGGACGTTCTAGACCGAGGCGGGCTCTCCCACTGGCTTGGAGCGACAAAGCGACTCCAGGTTCGCGGTACCCTTGGTCACGTATTTCCGAGATGTTATTTCCAGTGAACGGGGTAGCGCTAGGAGATGACTCCGAAGAACCATGTTGACATGATTAATTGTTGCGCGAGTGACTGCCTTTCCATCACTTGTTTGTGACTTCATCTTTGGCTTTCAACGTCTTTAATCGGCGTTCATACCAAGGATTATTGGCTTATCAGATTCGTAGTAGCGTGTGCGCCAGATTTCATCTGGCTAGGGCCGTTAGATAATCTTCCCCAACTTTTAGATGGTGCGTTGGCAAGTTGGTTGGGTTGGGGGCTTCAGCCATATTGGAATTTTGAGATTTCCGCGGACATCAATGGATGGGAGCAGACTGGTTTCATCCTGAGCTGCGCCAATCCGTAGGTTTTCAACATCAAAGCTTAGTATGATGGATGAGTTCGATTAGGGGAAGCCAAAGGGTGCCACGATACCCCAACGAAAATCACTCTCACCAAGATCATAATAACCCTCTCCAAACAACAAGAGAATAGGACCTGGATGCGGGGCTCGTCCGTAAGACAAGATGTCACGTCAGGAACTTTCTGCGATGTTGCATTGCATGAAATACGCTCGTGACAGATTTCATTGTCGCTGCAGATGTCGTATGCATGAGGGCTCTATCCTGCCCGAAATACTCGTACTGTACGTCAAAATGACGATGTTCTCAACCGCGCCTTATCGAGGCGTGTTGGTCAGATCAAGACATGCATCCAGCTAACCAGAGTCGAAGAACCAATTCCCCAAGAATTCGAGATGGGGTCCGCAATCAGCCCGAGAACTGGGCAAAGATCAAATCGCAACCCTCGGGCACTCTCGGTGCAATGGGTGATGTGCGGAGTGGCCGAATGGCTTGTTGTACACAACTTCCGGTGTAAGACCTTTCGTGAGTCCATTCGTGAGACACGGGCTCGCCTACTGGATCTTGCTGTCCCCGCCGATGCTGCAACTGGACACGAATGACGGCATTGGTTTCTATAGTCTGTACCAGGACGACATGAGTAAATTGGCAGATTTATGCAACATCGGTTTTGCACATAGACCGACGACCGATAAATAGAGATCATGGTGAAGCTAGATATACGAAGGTGTGCATATACGTGTCAGAAGCTGAAGGCGAGTCGAGCCAAATCTCAGCAGATAATTATAGCACGGCGCGACGAATAAATTCCACTAGATCCCGAACCGATTTCTCGGCACCGTGACGTCAAATGGCAAGAGTTTAGCTCTACGGCGTAACCTACTCGGCACAAACACCGATAACGTTGGAACCATCTGCTACAAGCCAACTATTTGTAGAACACCCTGCAACCAGGACTTTGCACGGCATACAGTAGGCACGAAATTCTGGTCATCCAACGCTCGACTATCTGGTCTTGGCGTATCAGTCAATTCCGAGACCTTGGCGTTCTCGGGACTGCTCAGTGCCGAAATCTTGACGCATTTCAGCCAAGGTCTCATCTTCTTGGGCAATGTCTCAAGCCTGACATATGCCACTTGATGAAGCGTTGGGCGTCTGAGGCAACGATGTTTATTCCTGCATGGTTGTCGATCGCTGAGCCTTGAAGATGAACAACAAGCCAGCGAGAGTGCCCTGCCAAGAAGGGTTCTTCCGGGGATGGCGAATTCGCTGCTGTACCGGGCGGTGGTCGATCATTGTCATATAGGTACGTAGAAAGCATGAGTTGTTACTCATATTGCTCAACATGTCGGCGATGCATGACACTCGAGAAATTGAGTCGTTATCTTGTGACGAGACCGATCATGTTGTCTCTATCGAGTTTGAATTAAATTCTCTTGAACTCGTCACGAGGCGCAAGAAATGAAGGGGAAATGAATGCTAATGCGCAACGAGAAATCCAATGCCGAAGTTGTTTGATCGCTGTCCGGGGCCCTTGGGCCATTGAAGCTGGGCAAGCAACATGGGGGGATGACTTATTCCGCTCCGAACCCTGCAGGCTCGTCAATCCGGGACATGTCCATTCAGCTCAGCGCTGTGTCTGGTAAATGAACGCAGCAGCACAGCCGCAGTGTGTAATTTTGGAGGGGGGCATGGGCGGGACACAGGAGGTGGGTGATGCTTTCCTGGCAGTGATTGAGGGAGAGAAGCGAGTGAAGTGTCGACCAAGAAGTGATTAGAATCTTACTGTAGAATACAAAATCATCTATTGTTATCTATGGATTGCATGTATGTACTGTAGCATCCCTTCGTGATAGCTTCAATTGTAGCTCTCCAATGGCGAAAACACCCATCCCCCTTCAAAATCTACAGCACCGTAAACGTACTGTACGCGAAAAAGACGAAGAGGGGCCTCCTGTTTCACGCTAATCTAGCGGCCCGAGCTGTCCTTTGGCTCGGCACTAAAAGCTCGCAGATGAAACAAAGCCTGAGATGGTCTCCCAAAAATCTCGTGTTTCCCAGAGCTGACTCTGCAAAGATGCCCATGGCTTCTTGGGACACGCATCACCGACCGCATGAGTGCTTGCGTCCGGAAGCTGGCCACCTACAGCACATACAGACCGGCTCCTGCATACTGCTCCTCTCTGCTTCCTGCTCGCTTTCGCGTTTCTGCGAATGACAGGTTGATCCTTGGTGACGATCCCGAACACTCCACCACACAGGTTGATGGCCCACGTCAACGGTCGACTTAGATCTCGCGTTTTAGGCCCAGAGCCAGGGGGAAGGCCCTGAAGGAGGGGGACTGCTTGCCCCTGGCCGACGCATGCAGCAAATGCTGCGTTGGCTGTTTCTGGGCCTTTGAAAACGCCTGTTCGTTTTGACCGCCTGCTTTCTGGAGGATGTTGGAAAGATGTTGGAGACATACTTTGTACGAATTGTTATTGCATGAGCCGGGTATGGGAGGGCTTACAAGTAAGTGCAAATTAAACTGTGTACAACGTAGGTAAGGGAGATGTTGCAGGGGGCTGAACTCTAGCTGTCTCCCTCAACACAGCACAGCCTACGTATTGACAAAGGGCACAGCCAGGCTTATGGAGGGAGTGATAGCATCCTTCATCCTTCAGCCGCCAGCCGCCGAGCTTGCTGAACTGTACTCCGTACTCTGTACAAACTCGTGCGACAGTCAAGTACAGTACATAGCAAAACCTAGGATCATACTCCACTGCTGAAGTGATGAAGGATGGGCGACCAGGCTAGGTAAAATCTTGGCATTTTCGTCTGCCCATCCCGGCCACGGCCCCAGGTCTCTGGCAGGTGCCGGGTTTATTATTGACTGATGAGGGCATGTGCGGTCTTCTGCCATAAGGCCATACGACGTACATAACCAACGTGAGTTGTAATCACGCATAATGAAGTATTTCGGCCATTGCAGCTTGCCAACACCGAGTTTCTTCCCGTTTGACTTGGCCTTTGGGCTGTGGATTTGGGAGGGGCTTTTGCTGTCTGACCTCATCGCCGAGGATTGATTAATATCAAGGGATCTAGTTGACGGAAGGGAGAGGTTGCGTAAGTGGAAAGACTATCAAGCCACAGGCAGATGATGATAACGTTCGAGAAAATATCTAGCCTTGTACTGTTAAGATCGACAACGCCATGGCGCCAAACATCTTCGGACGACCTCTCATGATCGTGAAGAGGAGGGCGAAATGGTTGGTGAGGCATGGATGAAACGGCGCTCCATGAGTTCGTGGGCGTCTAGGAAACACACGAACCGGAGGTCAATTGACCTATGGCTCGCAGGATGATGGCGCATGAATGGCGCGAGACTTGCCGTGGGTGATGTATCTGTACCTGGACCAGCTGCCAGCTGTCAGCGTGCGGGGATTGGGCAGAGCGCCAGGGGTTCTGAGGCCCGCTCGACAGTGCCCTTTGGCGTTAACAATTAGGCCCCCTATTGGTTTTAGTGAGGGAGAACAGACGACGGGAGGCGAAAGAGGGGTCCTCAAGCGCCGAGAAGAAGGATCGGATGAGCTTTGGCGTCGATTGCTCGTTAAACGATGAGGTAAGGAGGTCGTGTGCCACTGACATCCTCGGTAGTGGTGATGGAGGATGGTTCATGGCAAAGATGGAAAATGGACGAGGCCTCCGTATTGGAACTTGGGGATGCCAGCAGTGACATCCATGCCTGTCTCATCAAATAAAGACTTTCACGGGCCTTGCAGGACGTCAATCTGACAGGGGACGTGGCCGGGCTTCCGAGGCTTCTAAGGCTGGGTTGGAGGGCTTCTTCGTGTCGTAGCGCGCGCACTGTACCTTGCAGAATATGGCGCAGGGCCGACCAATCCACGCTACTCCCCCACGACTGGGAGTCCCTGAAGTCCCTCTGTTTCGTGGCACAGGAGGCGAGAGGGAGAGGTAGAGGGAGGGGAGGGGAGGGCGGGAGCTGACATTTGTTTGTCGGTGAAGAAAGAAGACGACTTGTGTAAAGAGGTACAAGGTACTAGTACCTGGCTGAGCTCGCGGGTACCTGGACGATCCAACGCTCAAACCCACTTTGACCTTCTCCGAAGGGAAGGAAGCAAGGAACGAAAGCAAGGGAAGGAGTGGTGGAGGGGGCTAGTTAAACACCTGGCTGGCACCTGGCTTCTGGCTTGCACTGGCTTTTGTTGACCCTTCCTGGCGGTACGTACCCCTTGCCTTACACGACGACCACCTGCTCCCTCTCATCAAGAGGGCCATTATCCCACACATCGCCATTCATTCCACGTTATGCCAGCGTCAAATTCCTTCCATTCCAACTCCCCCCTTTGTTTCCTCTTCAGCTTTCCTTCTCTTCGTGATTGATTCATCTCCCCTTCGCTGTTGTGCCCACCCGTTTCACTTGGGTCTCCATCTTCATTTACCTACCTACCTTACCTACTCTTGTTTGCCGCGAACCTCTCTTCGTCTTCTCTTCTCTTCTCTCTTCTTTTCCCCGTGTTTGGCGATTGCATCCCTTGGACTCTTCTCGCCCCGTGTGTTGTCCTGGGCCTTGCTATCCCACCACCAGTTCGCTCTTTCAGAATTTCTTCAAACCGACCCATTCACTCATTCAAAAATTCGCTAATTCGTCTCACCCACCCTCTTTAACTCCCAACGGGAAAAACAACGCTCCTTCAGCTTACCTGCGTCACTCTTTGAACTCTGTTAGCCAGCTCTATCCGGCCCTATTTCAGCTTCCTTCTCTTCGTATTCGTCCCGCTACATCTGCACGACCTGCACGGCTGCATCAGCTGCTGCACGATCGGGTGCCACGTTGGACCGCCCTTGTCCCAGTCGCAGTCCTAGCTGCAGTCACAGACTTAGCACCGACTCCTCCTCTCTTCCTTTGCCTTTTGTTCTTTAACAATAACAAGCCGGTATCCAACCGATCGACCTTTGATCGTTCTTGTCGCTCTCTCGCCGACCATCTGGCCCGCCCACCACCAGCCTTACCATCTTTCATTCATCCTCTTACCATTCGCTTTTACAACGTTGGCCTGTCTCTTCTCTTCTCGTTCTGCGTCTCGATTATTTCCATCTTTCGTTCGAGATGCGCCTGTCACTCTCTTCTATAGGTGCGCTGGTCGCCCTGTACTTCACCAGTGTCTCCGCAGACGATTCGGCGCAGTGTGTTGTAAGTCTAGTTGATTGGAAGCATAGAGTTGATGCAGGCACTGATCAGTTTCTTCTGCAGCAAAACTGTGTAGGGAGCACGAATGCCAATTTCGCTACGTACTCGTGCACGAGCGCTCAGGATACTTCCTGTCTCTGCGCAAACACTTCTTTCCAGGATGGCGTTCGAGACTGCTCAACCCAGAGCTGTGGCATCAGCTCTGATGAGGCTATTAGTTTGCTTGCTTCTGGCTGGTGCAGTGGTGGGTTCATCAATTGGCATCAGTTATTTCTTTAGCTAACATTTTCAGGGATTATGACTGTATCTTCCTCTGCCTCCGCATCATGGACGTCTGCTGCCGCCTCATCTTCATCCACAAGTATAGCCGCCTCTACTACTGCGGCTTCAAGCTCGAGCCAACCTGCCTCGACTCAAGTTTCCGAAACCGCTGCCGCTACTACTGCTGCTGAGGCATCGACTGCCGTGGCATCAAGCGTAAGCTCTATCACCCGATTTTAACAGTTCGTTGCTGACAATATCAGGCTGCTGAAAGTTCCTCGCAAACAGGCGGTGTCGCGCCGGTTTCTACCTCGAATGCTGCATCACAGACTGCGTCGGCGACTTCAAGTGGTGATGAAGACGCGGCCAGTACCTCTACTTCTGCCTCGAGCTCTACTGCGACATCGGACAAGGATGATGCTACCTCTGGACTTTCCTCTTCCGCCCAGATTGGTATCGGCGTTGGAGTTGGTGCTGGAGCCCTCGCTGCTGCGAGCGTCGCCCTCTTCTTCATCCTTAAATCACGACGACGTAAGCAGGATCAGGAGCGAGAGATGGAAATCCAGCGCCGTGGAATTGGTCTTGCTATTTCCGGACCGCTTCCTGGAGGTGGAAGAGCATATGCTTCGAATGACCAAGGATCCGAGCGCGAGAAGAACTCGTACGACATGGACATGATTGCTCATCGATATGAGGATATGGTCCCGCGGACAACACCCCGAACCATGGTGTAAGGATGCCATGGAAAGGCAAATTTAGATTCGGAGTTTGGACTTGAGGGAAAATACATTTTGATCGATTTTGGTCCCAGGAGATTTGGTTTCTTTTTATTCCCATTTCTGCAACCTTTGGCCACGGGTACAAGCTTAGGAGCCTCCGACTGGACCGAGGGATATGGCTCCCAACCGTGTGCCATCCTAGCTTGCTATCATCTGCTATGTTTTGCAGTGGTCTATTCCCAGTTGTTGGTTGATTGGACTCGGTTCTAGTTCTAGAAGACTCTACCAATCGTGGATGGGTTAAACGTACATGGACGGGGCGGAACTGTTAAGGCTCGGGGATCTACTAGGATTGGCATGATACCAGGGAATTTCTTTGCTCAATTGTACAGCAATTCATTGTACATATCTTACAGGCTTCTATGAGAGATTACATGACACACCCAGCGACCTAGAATCTCTGTAACTCTTTTGCGTAAAATGACCATCCATCCTTTTACCATGAGTAATAAGGTCGTTGCCCATAAATTGGTCGGTTAGGGAGATGTACCCAAGGGCCCTTCTTAGCCTCCTTGGCTTTCCTATCGTCATACTCGCGAATCCTCGTCTTCTCCTCTTTGAGCAAGATTGTTAAACCTGGGATAGTTAGCAACTGTTGAGAAACACAAGGCCAGTTGGAACCTACTCGTGCTTGGATGTCGCATAATACCCATCCTGCCGCGACCCTTGTAGTCGATGCTCTTTCCCCGCCAAGGCCCACGGCCTACCCAAGACTGGGCCACGTACATGCGCGTCGGGTCAGTTATCTCAATCCACTTGCCCTCCTTGGTCTGGATCTTGCGAGGCTTGCTGAAGAGCTCGCCGTTGACCTGGCCGAGACCCATTCCGCGCTGGGCAATAGCCAGATCACGGGCCTCTTCGAGATAGTACTTGACCTCGGACGCAAACTTCTTCTTGGACCAGCGCATCTGCAGGATAGCGTCGTCTACCGTCTTGCCGTCGATTTGGCGGGCCAGCATGACGAGCTTCTTGGTGCTGGTGGGCATCCACTCGCTCTTGTGCAGGAGCTCGCGCTCCGTCATCTTGATGCGTTCCTCTTTGCTCAGACGGCCGTTGCGGCGGACCATCTGGATGACCTTTTTCCGCTGCCAGCGCATACGGCTGAGGGGGTCGGGATCCACGACCATGGCCATGGTCTCCTTGGTCTTGGGCTCGGGTTCGGCAACGGATGTCTCAGTCCGGTGGGCGGGCGTCTCGATTTCTTCCTGGAAGATGTTGTTCTCAACGCCACTGTACATGGTGCGCTCTAGAAAGGCATCGCGGTTCTTGGGGTCGTCGAGCTGGGAACTCGGGTCGCTGGAGGGGGTGGCGGGTTCCTTCTTCTTGTTGCCCCAGCCGTTGAAGATGCTCCATTTGTGGCGGCGCTGTGTCGAGGGACCTAGGACGGAGGTGATGATGGGTGATGGAGTGGTGGGAAGAGGATTCGGAGCTCTTGCTGTACGATCGAGAAGAATTGAAGGTCAGCGGCAAGCTTTCAAGATATAGAAGACCAATTGAGGTCTAGGAGACCTGAAGATGAGGAGTTACCTGACAGCGCCAGCCGCCGGGCGGCTAGACGGAGACTCATAGCTACAGATGCTGTAGGAATATGCTGGAACCCCGAAATCAATCGTGGTTGTCCCAATTCGTCCGTCCAGCACAATGAAGCACAATCACTCAGTTTCGAGATTCTTTTCCCCCAATGCCCCGGTGTTCAGCCGGTGGGCAGTCAGAGTCGTTCGCCAATTCCCTGGTTCAGTGGCACACGTGACCTGAAATCGAGTTAGCGCGAATTAACATCAGGCCATCCTCGGGATGAACTCACATCCTCACGACCAAACCAATTCGAACCTCCCCCCAATCTCCGCTCCTTCGAGACTCGTCCGAATTCTTTCGCAAAGCGCATAAAGAATCAAAACCGTCACAATGGCCGTCCGACCCATCACTGGTGTACGTCTCCTTTCCAACCGACGCAATTGCTTGAAATCCCCGTCCGGTGGTGGAAGCTGTCTTCGGGTCCGGACGGGAGGAATCTTTTTCGTGGACTGACATTTTGGATAGATGCTCCGACGACACCTCGTCCTGGACCTTAGCATTGCTCTTGGTACGTCGCCCGATACCGTCGATAGACCGAATTGAACACGTCTTGGGGATTTTTTTACGCTTGTTGGAGGTCAATTGGAGGTGGAAGCTGGAGGAGGCTGACAATTCGCGTGATGTGGTTGGCTGGTGGGAGCAATTGGCTGACAAGCATCGCAGGCTCCGGCTTCGTCATGGCCAACCTTTTCTGGTATGCCCTTGCCTCGGGCCAATGTCCATTAATTGGTACGACAGGATTAACTCGTCGATTAGGTACGGCTTCCACTCTCCCAGAACCGAGGCCCGCGACAACTACTACATCAAGCTCGAGGCCGACCGTGCTGCCCAGAAGGACCAGTAAGCGGGTTTGCCGAGGAAAGATAAATTTGGGGAATGAACCATCAACTAGATCGTCGGGAGGGATTTCCAATGTTTCGTTTGTCTCGAGCTGCAGGATAGAAGAGTTCAATACCAAGGCTTCATCTGAGACGGTCGCCGGACAAGAGATGTACAATAGGCAAGGGCAACCAAGTCGACATGTGCTTTGATTACGAGTGCTGTGCCACTGGGTGGTGTGTGACTGTTTATGCGTTTGAGCTTGATGTTGGACCAGCTGAGGGATTCATTCATCCCAGAAGCTGCCGTTTCGACATGTTCGGCTTCACATGGTGATTCTCAATTCTATTTGTTATTGTGTTTCAATGTTTTATTCTAGCCATGTTGCAATTGTTCATTTCTACAGCCTCTCGTAAGCTGTTTCAGCTTCGTATTCGCCCTCTCTACCTCATCCAGGAGTCCTGGCTCTTCCTTGATGAGTCAGGATCCACCAAACGTCATGATGCTTCTCTCGGCATACGTTCCTCGTCTCCAGGACTGTATGGGTTTTGTACCCAATTTCAATTGCCTGAACGCCGTTCATCTTGTATTTGTTTTCGAATTCCTTCGTCGTCTGCCATGGGGGAATTGGGGTTGTGTGGTGACAGCAATCACGTCACCTAATCGGAGCGTCATCAAGTTGAGCTCTGCCCAACAGCTCATCGTGCCGAATCGGGTGAACTCCAACTCGAAGACCAGTGATAATGTCTCGGTTCCTTTTGCGATGCGTCATTCTCTTTGCCGTTTCTCCCCTTCTCAGCATCGGCAGTTGAATAACTCTTCCCCTCCCAAGCCGTCGTCTCAACCATAAAACTCCCTTTTCTATCTTGGCACCTGTTTTTCCCACCAACCATTTTGTCAGCGCAACCAACTCCTCACCACGTCAACGTCAACGCAATACGGTCGGACTCACCTGCGAAACAACCGGTCGACGGCATAACACTGCACAGCACTATCCCATTTCACGGGCTCTTTGATCTCGCACTTGTACTGCAGCATCTCGAACAGCTCGCACCCAGGTAGGTTGACGTTGCGCTGCCCAGCATCGAGCTTGCGCTTGCGGCCTTTGAGGTCCGCCTGCACGCGGTGCGGGAGCTCGGAGGCGTGGAAGACTTGGCAGGGGTAGCCCATTTCTTCTTATCCTCTTCGGTAAGGAATCAAGAGAGTCGAGGAAGGAAGAGATGGAGGCTGCGACGGGGGTGAGGTTGTTGGGTGAGGTTGAGGAGATGAGTCTGGAAGAGGTGAGTTTGGCGGGCCTCATATTTTTTCCGTTCCACGAACTATCATCATGAGTGGGATCATGACCACCACAAACCGATTCCTTCGATGGCTCAAGTGAGTTTCAACAGGAAAATGTTTTACTATGAAGTATCGAGTAAACCTTCATTTACCCGTTATATCATGTCAGAGTGTCCTTGGTAAAGGTCGTTCAGGTCAAGCGGTCATCACCTCCTAGATCTTCCAAGCGAGTCCTTCAGTCCAATGTCTTCCTTCATACACCTGAGAACTCTTGTTCATAAAATCGATCATTTCACTTCATCATTTCTCGGTCTGAACTCTGCTGAACCCACAACAGATGCTCAAAGGCCTGCGAACTGCCCTATCCTTAGACCCAGCAATACACGGAAACAGGGCTACCCAAGGCCCAGCCCAAGCAGCCAAGCTCACACACATGCCATCTCTGGACCAGCTAGCAGCCGTCCGTTTACAAACTACAAAGGCCACAGGCATCAGTCTATCTGGACGTTACCTCCCCCTACTCTACAGACTCGTCTCCTCCCTCGTCTCCCCACCACACCTATACGCCCTCCTCATCATCGACCTCGACGGTCGCTTCGACGCCACACGCCTCAGCTGCGCCGACTCTCACCTCCGTCACGTCTACGTCCAGCGCCCAGCCCACAGCAGCCCCGAACGTCTCCGCGCCCTGGTTGCCGAGACCGAGGCCTTTATGCTCTACGGCGACGGCGCCCGCGCCAGCGCCGCACGGCAGTGGTGGGGGACTGTCGTCCTGGGCGGCCTGGGGGCGGGCGACCTCGCGGCCGGCTGGAGGGGCTGGCTGCGCATCGACCGGGAGCACGTCCGCGATTTTGCCCTGGGCATTAGTGCTGAGGAGGCCATGGAGCAGCGCGAGAAGCGTCAGGAAGTCGTGGACGCTGCGGGATGGGCGGCTACCTCGGACTGGGGAGGGTTTTCATTCAAGGAGGTTCCTGGCAAGGACGAGGAGGAGGAGGAGGGTCGGAAATGAGGTAGTCCCCGCGTTCCCAGACTTCCCCAGGTGTTCCCCCCCTCCTTCCTGCAGCCCCGGATTACCGTTGTGCAAGTATACAGCTCATTACGTCGGAGTTCACGCCATGTTTCTGCGTTTAATTCACTCGTGGAGACGACAACCCACAGCCAATGCAACCGGCCCGGTCTTCTGTGGAATACGGTACATACCCAAGTAATGGATGTGTGGAGAGGAGGCCATCGAGCGGACGTGTAAACTGGGATAACCACCACAACACATCCAAGCCAAGAAACACATGTCCCTGGTCCTATGCTGGTTCCAGTAATCCGAGCGGAAAAGGATCAAAGATGTGACATGCATCCTGGGAAGATGCATGCGGGTGAGCCTTGGCTGCAGTGAGCAAAGGTCCCCTGAATGAATGTTACATGTCCTCTATGTTCGCATGATATAGGGAGGGGTGTGACCAGCAAGACGAGAGATTTTAAGTCACATAACTGATTTTATTATCACAAACCTCGGGATGACGAAATGATGCATAAAGTCTCTTCCGAAATCATGTTCTGGGCGAGAATGTCGGTCCGGTTCGGGTAGATGATGTAGATGTTGTGGGAGATTTGTCAGAGTGTAGATGAAAACACTGTACACACTCGTCAAGTCAAGTTCATTTCGCTCATTTATTATCCGTTGAAACAGGTCACAGTAGTAATTATGAATGGATACAGTTATTGAACAGAAAAAAGAGCTTCATTTTTTGTACTATTTTTAATATTCTATCTGGTGATGTGATGCTCATCATGGGGTATAGGGGTGGTGCATCATGCAGGGAGGGAAAGCTCTTTGTCAAGAAACATAGCACTTCATGCTGTGTGATCTATGCTCTATCATGATTGCCAACTTTCGTGGCTGTCGCTGTTGAATGTGTCGTCATCCGTAAAGAGTCGTAGGATACAGATGAGATAAAGAAGCAAGGAAAAGAAGAGAAAGGTCGTTATCCTTTACGAAGTGAAGTCCAATGAAAACCCATAAGAAAAGAGGCGCAGGCTCAACAATAAACATGAGAAAGAAAAAAAGAAATGCTCTAAAGTGTTCTGGAATGCGTTCTCCCGGGTGTAGAAGACAAGACGCTCTTTTTGGGTGCGTTTAGATGGTAAGGCCATCCATGTCGACAATGGCAGTGCCGTGGTGGCAGACCGACTCAGCCAGGACATCAGTCTTGGTGGTGCCAGTCGCCTTGGCCTTCTTGGCCATCTCACGTCGGATGCCGTGGTTGACAGCATCGAGGACGTTGGTGACGGTAACGCGGGGCTTGTAAGCCGGCTCAGTGCCCTCCTGATACACACCCGTCTTGACGAGGATGCTGTACCAGTCGTTATCAGCCTTCTCGTTGACAGCGTTGGTACCGCGAATGTCACTCTCAGGCGTGTCACCGACAAAGTAGACGGTGGAAGGGGGAGCAACGAGGCCGTGCTCGGTGTTGCGCCACTGGCCCATCAGACGCGAGGCGAACTCAAAGGTCGACACCTGAGGCTTGCCAAAGGCGTGGGTGTGCAGCTTTCCCTGGCCGTTGGTGAGGTCCTTGAAGGTAACCTCGAACATGCGGCGCAGAGCACCCATGCCCAGACGAACGTGCTCATGGGCAGCCGACCACACAACGTCGTTGTGGGAGAAGTAGAAGGGGGGACCCTCGGTGAAGGTCTCACTGCGCTCAGCCAGACGACCGCCCTTGGACATAGCAACGTCGAGCATGATTTGGATGTCGCCAGCCCAGTCACGCGAGTCGGCAAAGACGAAGACGGCGTCAATGGTGACCTCGGAGAAGTCACGCTCACGCGAGTTGGCGTGCTCCTCAGCAGTCAGCTTGCGGAAGGGGGTGGTGGCAGCATCGTGCTTGATGATGTCGCCGGGGGTGACGACGTCCTTGAAGCCGTAGCCCTCAGCGACCAGGCGGCACTTTTCACCCTCGCCGCCGACGACGAGGACGGTGCCGTACTTTTCAGACATTTCACGCATGGGCGTGTGGCCGCAGATGAATTGGCCAGGCTTGATATCGCAGAGGAGCTGCTTGGAGAGGTCTCCGCAGCGCTCCTCCTCGGTCTTGCCGCCGCCGTTGGTGAGGAAGATGTGAGGTCTGTTCAAGGCATGTTATGTTAGCACACTGCATATGACGCACGATGATCTGCAAGGGCGGGACGAAGGATGGAGGACGAAGGAAGAAGAAAAAGTCACGATGCTTCGTTTGTTTTGTGGGACGACGAACTCCCCCAGGTCCAGCACCAGACCCAGAAAAAGTCCGGGGGTGGATCACGATGCATGACATTGCATCGTGAAGAGGGAAAGCTCTTGAAAACGTGTGGGTTATGATTTTATAAAGGGCGGAGCAAGAGGGAAACGGTGGGAAAGGGGAGGATGTTTTCAACTTACACCTTGATGCCAAACTCGTTCTCGCCGTTGAGAACCTTCATGGCCTCGATGGCCTCGGGAATAGCTCGACCGCCTCGAACAAGCACGCCGTCAATGTCAAAGGCAAAGACAAACTCATCAGCCACGAGCTGCGAGTCGACGGCGGGAGAGATGGGAGAGGGAGGCGTCTGTAGACTCGAGATGCTGGCGCTGGAGCTGCTGGGGCTAAGCTCGGGGGAGCCAACATCAGATGGAGTGTCGACCTCCTGCCGAGAGGCAATCTCGTTGAAGAAGGAAGTTGGAGAAGCCATGATGTGAGAGGATGGGGCTTGTGGTGTGAAGTTATCGAGAAGTTGTTGTTTCGTGATGGGAGACCGGCTCCAACTGCGCGCTTTCCAAGGAGCACACAAAGATGAGAACAAGATCAAGAAGAAGGCTCAGTGAATCGGTCCTTTTGCACGATTCTCGAGTAATGCAGTGTTTGTAATTTCTGGGGGAAGACGGTAGGATGGAGAATGGCGATGGAGAATGAGGATAGTACCGTCAAGAACGGTGGGAGGAATCTGGGGCTTTATAGATTTTGCCTACTTCCTGATCATGTCAACAAGTCTCTCATGCTCTCACTCTCCTCCTTGTCTGCTGAGACTCCTCAGGGTACGTCAATCAAGCCCAAGTACATCCCAAAAGAGGCGGAGTATCCGTATCCGCATCCCCATCCCCATCCCCAAAGATAATGACAGATGCGCATCCCCCTTGTCCATGGCCTTGTCCACTCTCGAGGCCAGGTTCAACCCAATCCCGAGTCATTGCTGGGAAGCGTGGCGAGCGGGGGTTCCACAATATGGATAATGGTTTTACTCTGTATTGAGAGCGGGCTTTGCAAGAGAAAGGCTGCAGACTGTGCAGTACGGGTATGAGGTAACGGTCGTGCAAGATGGTGGTTTTGATAGGGACGATGACGAAGGGCGCTTTGGGCGGGTGGATTTTGGCCAGCCCCATTAGCCGCAGCTGAAACGGGCAGGACAGGCAGAACGGGCAGAACGGGGGGACCTTGGACACGAGCTGGTAGTCTCTACATTCTCTACCTGGCCCCGAGGTTAGCAAATACGAGTCGGACCACCGTACTCTGTACCATCCAGATACTTTCCCCTCTATCCCAAAGAGAACAAAGAGACACTGGCGGCACAGGCGGGTCACTTCTCTCACACCCAAGTCCAAGGAACCATGACATTTTCTTCCTCTTCTTTTTTCGCCCAGTCCAGCCCTCGGGCCTTTACTCAAGTAGCCCCTCACTAACGCAGCAGAGTGCCCCTCCCCTGGTTCCGCTTCCAGGCTGAAGTGACGTACGAACCTCTTCCCTCTCTCATCTTCGTTTCCCTTTGCACATCAATACATGTCCCTTTTTTCTGACTGAGAACGGATAACGCCCGTCGTCTGGACCATGTGGATACGCCTGCTCCGTACGGAGGGCACATCAATTCCCTACCTGAGCTGTGACAAGTGAGAGAAAAAGGGCCCGCTGCCGTCATGAAGTTTACAATTGTTCCCTGACGTAGGTAGGCAAGTAGGGTACCGAGGAGAGCGGCTTTTCTCAACGACGTATCGTGTCGATTCCAGGGAATTGCGACTCTACAAGGCCATCGGAGGGGGGTTGCACTCTGACAGCTAGACTTTGGTATAGGTGCCCCTCCTCAAAGAACACAAAAGGTACTTGTAAATGACAGCATGTGAAGAGACACAGACAGTCAGAACTGCTATCAGAAACCCTTTCAACCCCTCTGTCTTAGCACAAAGACCCTGCCGCATAGTAGGTAAACAGGGTGTGGACCCTGAGGCTCAGCGCGTGGCGCAAGGCCAATCAAGATGGCCATCTTGCCATCTCGGCTTCTCACTCGATTGTTTGCAGGGGGACCTGGATGTCTCAGATACAGAAGAGTACGTACTCCCGTAGAACGTGTCTGTGTGCGTGCGTGTGCGTGTGTGCATGCATCCTGGACCCCGTGGCGCTGACGGTGGTTTCTGAACGCCAAACGCACCGTCAAGGATGGTTGCAGGACGGCACGACGGTAGGGTCCTGTAAGGGAGGGTGAGCGGACGAGAAACAACCAACGACAGACCAGCGTTTCCCTATCTTGCAGGGGAAGAGGCTTCCCGCGGCAAACGAGATACGGTGACCGTCCAAGGGTGGCCAGGCGATCCTTGAGTTGGCGTCTTGCTGTACCGTATCCTTAGCCGTGAGTCAGCCCCTTCCTTGCATGCCGAGTACCTTGGCTGATCCATAACCCGTGTGTGTGTTGGCCAATTGACTGCTCACAAAAAAAGATACATGGTCGCACAACCTTTTCTTGCCGCGGCCGCACTGCGGCCGCAAGGTATCTTTTCCAACAAAAGACGGTGGGAATACATGTAGTTACATCTCAAAATGCACACTCTTTCTTCACAGAGATACTCTGGTTCAAGCGTGGGACAAGGGACCTCTCAGTCATCCACTTCTGACGTCAGTCCGAATCCACCGACCCCGCCCCGCCGGTCCGAAAGACATTCGTCCTATCAACCGCTCCGATCGGCCCCACATCCCCTTCGGCGTTCCCAAGGAACTCCAAACCCCTTTCAAAGGCAGGCAGGCAGGCAAAGGCAGGCACAAACACCCCCCGGGAACATTCGGACTCGTGTTTGCAAAGTAGTTCGTTCATCAGGTACCGTTTTTTCCTTTTTCCGCCCCCTGAATCAGATTGACATGTACATCTTCCCTCTCCTCGCTAATTTTTGTTTTTTTTTCGTGTGTGTGTGTGTGTGTTTTAAAAAGTTTTAAATTCAAAGTTTATCAGCACGTGAGAGGCAAACGGCCATGTGCGAAAGGCGATACCGTAGAAAGATTCTTCCCGCCTCACCACGTTTTTGATTAGGGCTTCTAGCCTTTCTGGAATATTCACCGTTCAGTAAGATAGATTATGACGTACTACTGTAAGAAATTTTGAAATGCAGTTTTTCATCTGCATCGAAATCCTGAATCGGAAGGGATTCGACATCATCTGTTAACAAGTTGCATGCGTTGGGTAGCATCTTGCGTCCCTGAAAAAACCAGAGTAGAACAGAGACGGGCAAGGCACAGAAAAGTGAGAAAGAAGAGCATCATCTCTCATCTTGTCGAGATTGGCCGTCCGTCTCCCCGCTGCTGCCTCCATCCCATGCACATCCTTTCTCCAGTACCTGCCCTTTTCCACCTATCCCGGCTCAAGTACATGTATCATGTCCTCTTCTCGGTCTCTATCCGTAATGTTCGCTTACTCGTACCCTCTCCTCCCCGAAGAAAAGCCCCTCTTCCCATTGGTCTCCCATGGTCCCTCCGTCCTTTAATTCCTGTGATGGATCAACCAACGTCACAAAAAAAAACATGAAGGTGATCCCTGCGATGAGAAAAAACACGCCAAAGCAGGAGAGTGGAGAGGAAAGGAAGAGGGGGCGGCATTAACAAGAATACGGTAGGCTTTTTTTTGCCGCGCGACGCTGGCTGCAAAACGACGTACTTGTAGTCTGGGAGGGGTGACAAAGGTGATGCGTGAGGGAGTTTCTTTCAACTCGTCTCCCACCGTCATAACACTTTCTCGCTTGACGGTGGGCGCTTGAAGCGGTTGCAAGGCGGAGAAAAAAGATACGGTACGATGGATCGCTATGCTCATGGTTTGGTTGCTACCGTCATTCTTGGCTCATGCGTGTTGTGAATAATAGTTTCTCATCTTCGACTGCTTGACTGCATGTTTTCCACCTCGTCTATTATCTACTGAATAACCCATGTCCATTCAACCATTGTCGTTCAATAACATGTACCAAGGCCAAAATCTTACACAACATTATTTACCAAAGAGGCATCCCGAGAGAAAACCTTGGTAAGGAAAGCGCCTCCTCTCCCTTGGGCTGCATCCAGTACAAAGTACTCCGTAACTTGTGCCTCCCGCCCCTCCAACACCTCTTTCTCTTCTCCGAATGGATCGAGAGCAATGAACAACGTGCTCTCGGGCCAAGATTGACGGCCGTACAGATCATCTCTGCCTAGTGTGGCAAGCCGGGTACTATAGGAGGCCAAAGTGTCCCCTCTGCCGAGCCCGAATCTGTCGGACAGCGATCTTTCCAGATTCAACGCCTTCTTTTTTTCTTTTGCTTGTTTCTTTGGTTCCGAGAATGATGCCCCTGAGTAAGACTTACACGCACAGACGCATACACCCTCTTTGTGTGATTTGCCTGCATCAAAGCCGGTAATTGACGTGTATTCTTTCACATGTCGCCATCCTGCACCTCAACCCTTTCATGTTCTTGTTTCCTCTTCCCACGTCAGCCAAATAGTCGGTCAAGCCCTTTCCAACGCCCGCTGCCCACTCCCTCCTTTTGACAATTCACTTCTTGTGCATCTGATCCCGTCATCTCACTGGAGATTGACAAACAAGCCCCCATCCACCAGCAGTTGTGCGCCCGTCACGTAACCGCTCAGCTGCTCGCACGCCAAGAAGACGGCCGGCCCTGCCATGTCGCTCGGAGCACCTGTGCGACCCAGCGGGATGCGGCCCTCCATGTATTTACGCTTGCCTTCGTCTGCCAGGTCCTCGTCATTGAGCTGCGTGCGGATGGTGCCCGGGAGCAAGGCGTTGCACCGGATGTTGTGCTCACCCAGCGCCACGGCCGTGCTCTGCATCAGGCTCAACACGCCCGCCTTGGTCGGCGTGTAGTGTGTCTGCTGGCCACCGCCCACGAGGGCTGAGATGGACGAGAGCCCGATGATGCTGCCGCCCTTGGGGGTCTGGTGCAGGGCCATCTGGCGTGCGGCCGCTTGGACAACGTAGAAGGCCCCGTCGAGGTTTGTCCTCACGGTGGCGTGGAGCAGATCAGGCGAAAGAGTCAAGAAATCAGCAAAGGTGCAAATGCCCGCGTTGGAGACGCAGACGTCGAGGCGACCCGTTCCCGAGTGCTCAACAGCTCTCTCGACGAGCTGGGCGGCCGTCTCAGGTTGTCGCACGTCACCCGACTGGTGGGCAAATCTGCCAGCGGAGGGAATCTCCTGCAGCAAGTGCTGTGCCTCCTTGATCAAGGACTCAAGGTGGTGCTGGTCCTTTTCCAGGCCAAGATGGTTCACAACGACATTGGCACCCTGTCGTAGAAACTCGAGGCAAATGGCGCGGCCGATGCCGGTGGTCCCGCCCGTGATGATGGCGCTCTTGTTGGCGAGGAGGCCAGTCAGTCGGGGGACGGTGGCTGAGGGCATTGTGGAGGTGTTGTCAGAGCTGTAAGTGTCCGAGTCTGTGTACGTAGGCATTATGATGATGGGTATGTGTATGTGTGATAAATATGTGATATGTCTCCTCTATGCTTCTATAGGAGTCTGTTTGTTCTCCTCCTTTCTTATCAGGTCTTTCCTCTCGTCGAGGACGCTTTTAAGGCCGTCGAGGCTCGTCGTGGAGGGTCCTTTCGAGTGGGGAGACGTCAAGTGATGCTTGAGGAGATGGTTCGCAAATGTCGGTCGATTGAAGGTCCGAAGTCGTCGTGGAGCAGGCGGATCCAAAGATGGAGATGATGTGACAACTGGAGAGTTGATGATAATCGTCTCAAGGAATGATGGCGATGAGGAAGAAATTTGTTGTTTGGTTTGATTGAAACCCAGATGAAGGTAAGGTGGTATTAAACTAGTCCAGAAGGTAAAAAGGGACTCCGGTTAAAAACAAAAATGATATATGGCAATGAGAAGCAGCACAAACGTCAGTATTGTTAAGAGACAGACACCCTGCGTTTCTCAGCAAGGACGCTATTCCCCCTCAGGCTGGGCACGGGGGACTGATGCCGCGTTCTAGCCCGGCCTACCAAATACTTTTTTGCCATCTCGGCCTGTATTATCGCGAGATGCCGGAGCGGGGTTGACTCGATGAGAAAGTGAGCAGCTCTCGTGGAATCAGTCAGGTGGAAAGAAAATACCAAGCCTTGTCTTTGCAATACTCTGTGATATACATGGAAAGTAAATAATCGCTCGAGCTTATATGTTAGGCACGGATAGATGGATATATTTGTATACACACAGACACAGTTGTCTCCCGGTGGTACAAGGTTCTTACCCCAGAATGTAGAATAAATCTCCTGATAACATTGCTTTACCTTGTGCATCACAGACACAAAAGAAAAAAAGTCATGTCATTCCCAGGACCAGGGCCGACGAAACTAAGAGCATATGTAAAAGATCAACACTCTTCACGAGTTGTCTCCCGAGTACCAGGATGTCAGCCGCTCAGTTCATCTCACGATCCTGCACCTTGGACCCTAAAAAAACGCTGGGACTGGTGTGTGCGTAAGACGGTCACCGTTTTCTTGTGCTCCTCTAAAAAAAACTCACGATCTTTTTTCCCACCGTCGCGTCTATCCCACAGACAAGGGGGTGGGAGGGGCGTGGCAACAGAAGAAACCACCCGCATGGGTCACCCACGATCGTGGGTCTGGCATTCTGGTCAAGTGATCAAGTGACGAACTGGTGGTTTGGGCGTGAAACGAAGTCATCGTGAGTGCATGCATAAGTGTATCCATCGAGAAATGTGCACATCCATCATCCGACGATACGTGTGCCTCGCCTCCAACAATGCCAGTCCGTAATCCAAAACTATTATCTGCATACAACCAACAACCATTATTTAGGTAACTTGTTTATTGTATCGTTTCTGTCGACCACCTGACATGTATCCAATGCATGCCTGGGTACTAATATAAAATCTTGCCTTTAATCCAAAATTCATTCCAACATTCGCAGGCTCGTCATGAAACAACCATCGAGAAACCCGGTATATAACCCATGATGCTTGTATGATGCATTCATGGGAGAAGTCTTGTTTATCCATTCACGACGCTCAATTCACCTACTTAAGCACTCGTCGTCAGGCTCTCGACCTTGGCCGCAAGCTCTTCCACCACGCCATTGGCTTGCTCCTTCTCCTTGGACTCCTCCTGGGGAGTCGGCTCCTTCTCATTTGGAGGACTGGGAGGGGCCAGCGTGGGGATTGCAGGCAACTTGAAGAGGTAGTCACTGGGGATGAGCTTGGCACGAGCAGCTGGGTTGATGGTGAGACCAAAACCAGGCTTGTCCAGGTCAGCCGTTGTGAGATAGCCCTTGGTAGGGATGGGCTCATCGATGAAAAGGTCTCCGAAAACGGGCAGAACACTCTTGCCATCTGGAGAGTTGGCGAGGTACTCTTGGAAGGGAGTGTTGGGCTGCGAAATGACAAAGTGGTAGCTATAAGGACCACTTGCATGAGGAACAACAGGGATATCATATGCCGCAGCCAAGGCCGACACCTTGAGCAGCTCCGTCATGCCACCGAGCCACATTACATCAGGCTGGATAATATCGAGGTTTCGACCCTCGACGAGCTTGCGGAAGCCGTATCGGGAGTACTCGTGCTCACCAGTGGTGAACTTGATGGTAGGGTGAGCACGCTTGAGCTGCTCGAAACCGTCCGTGTCATCAGGAGACAAACACTCCTCCCACCAGTTAATGTTCAGGTCAAGGGTAGCCTTGACAACCTCAATGGTGTAGGGGACGTTCAGGCTCATGTAACAGTCCACCATGATTGGGAAGTCTGGGCCAACGGCCTCACGGTGCCTCCGTAGAAACTCCACGTTCTTACGAAGACCTTCATGGCCGTCATCAGGGCAGAAAGGAAGAGGCACCTTGGCTCCCCAGAATCCCATCGACTTGGCCGCCGTGGGTTCCGGTCCAGTGCAGTAAAAGTCCAAACGATCCTTGGTAGCACCGCCAATAAGCTTATACACGGGCTCATTGCGAATCTTGCCCAGAAGATCCCAGATAGCCAAGTCAATCACTGATATCACGGCAAGTGGGAGGCCTTTGCGGCCGTAGAACATGGATGCTCGGTACATCTGCTCAAAGAGCAGGTTGGTGTTGCGGGGATCGGCTCCGATGAGGAATCGCTCAAAGTGCTGGTGAACCAGCCAAGCGGCGGGAGGGCCTGAATGAATTGTCAGTTGCAACTCTCTATAGGCGAACATTGCCACCAATTGGCCCCCATCAATGGGGGTTTGTGGGGGTAAGATGGCAGCGGGGAGAAGGTATTGGCACGAGACGTCAAGATGCTTACCTCCGAAGCCAGTAGCATATCCAATTGTGCCGTCGGAAGCCTCAATCTCAACGAGGAAGGATCCCAGAACATTGATACCCCAGCTAGTTCGAGATTTCTTGTACTGCTCCCACTTCGAGCAGGGCGTCGAGATGTCGCTGTCGATCAGCCTGGATGTTGGTTAGTATCGATAGAATATGACTTGGCGTTTGCGAAGAGGATTTCGGGGAATTGGAGACGCACCAATGGCCGCCCTTGACATTATGATAATCACCGCCTGAATGGAAAGTCAGCTGCCCATTCTCGACGCGGGGTACAAATGTTTCCAGATCCAAATCTGGTGAGAGATGTGTGACTGCTCACCTGAACCAACGCCGCCAATGATGAAGGACCTAATGGCCTTGATGGTTGGAAATTCTCTGACAGACGCCATGATGAATTCGACCCTCTCTGATTCCAATTGAGATTGCTCAAAGCGAGGAAGAATAATTGATTTACTCGAGAAAGGTCGAGAGTTGGATTAGAGCAATTGGAGATGTAGGAAGCCAGGGAACAGTGGTGGGTGGTTTGGGATGGGATGGGATGAAGAGAGGAAACGAGATTCTCAGAGGAGAAAGATGCGACAAATGAATGAATCTACCGCGACCAAGTTGACAGGTATTAATCCGCTTATGATCAGATGACAACTCATGATCAATTGGCCGTAAGAGGTGAATACAATGGATTCCAGTGGGGGTGAGTCTGGACCGGCTTTGCCGTCTGGAACATCGTCGGTTGCGTGTCGGGGTCAAATACACCGAAGAAACCGACTTTTTGATGGATCTCGTGAAGCCGGACCGGTCTCCACCACGAGGGGCGACAATACGAGTAAATGTTTGAGTCTGGAACCGGGATGCGACGTCGGATGGAGCACAATGGCTTAGAATAAGGGCAAGAGACCGGTGTGTCACTGTTCTTGGTGTCCGGAGTGGTGGAATTGTACGGGTGGGTAGAAACGGAGGGGAATGTCGGACATGATACCGATGAGCAAAGCTGTGGAAGCTCATCGGAGTATGTGAGCCCCGAGCGGCTACACTGAATGGTTGCGCCGGTGGGCATTGGGGGTTGCAATTCGGGCGGTCGAGGACCGAATCACCGTTCGGAGATGATTTCTCTACTGCAACATCGCGGGCAGATGGATGATCAAAGAGATGGTAATGGATGAGGGGATGAAGGATTTTGTGGCAAAAATATATGAGGCTGAAAGAAAGACAGATTGCGGGGTGGGATGCAAGTCGATTTGAAGAATGGGGGAAAGAGGAGGGACTGACTGTTGCCCGACCAGGGGCTAGAGACGGAGGCAGGTACGAGTAGGCATTCTATGTATAATAATCGAGGAAGGTCCTGGTTGAGAAGACTTTTCTACCCACCACCAGTCGAACAATGCCAACGATCGAAAAATGAAGATATTCGCAGCAACATTTACGCCAGCATTCGAGCTGGACTCGTTTCCTTCTGGCTCTGTATCTTACCTCCACCTTCCAGAGCCGCTCGGTTGAGCAATTACCCGACTGAACAAAGCAAAGTCATTGGTGGCGGTAGTGGACAGCGGTGGACCAGTTCCAGCTGTAACAATGTCCACAATGCAACACGGCATCCCTCATCGTTTACAGCTGAGATCATGGTTATTTGAGGGTCAGCAAGAACATGAAACCGATGCTCAGCAGAAGCAGTCCACGAGAAGATAGTGGTATCGCGGTGTCTCCTCAGCTCACAACACGGAAAACCAACAGTTCTTGGGCTGCAAGGTACGAGTTATTGCTGCCAGGCTCGAGCATTCGTACTTTCAGCACGGAGTCCTCCGCCCTTCCTCTCCAAAGCCAAAGAAGTTTAGGCTTCTTTCATCAGGCCCAATCACATAGCCATCCCCAGACCTTCCCCGCCCTCCGCTTCCCGCCCCCCATGTGAAGGTGAAGTTTACCCCGAGCCCAACCCAAAACGTACCATGTCATGACATGGATGGACGAAGAAGATGGTGTGCGTGACCAATATTCGCTTTTTCAGGCTGACTTGTTGGCCTCCTTTTCGATTTCGAAACCATCGCGCTGAGCAGACTAGCAGCAAAACGACTCAAAGGATTACTTCCTCGTCCCTCGACTATACTCGCTATACTCGACTATACTCGACTAATGCTCGCCACAGTCTCACTCGGCCTATTTCCGAGCTCCATACCTCATATTCTCTCACAGCTGTCGAGTCGTCGTCTCCTTTCCTAGCCGTGCCCTTGGTCCGGACAAGGCAAATCCACTCACCTGCTGCCCACCTCGGCCGAACCCCCCAGCTCTACGAGGCGTCTGACCAATCACATGCATCCCCTCCTGGCCCTTCTGCCCGAGGCCCCGGAGAGTGGGAACATGGTCCTGGCAGACGGTCGTCGGTAAAAGGTGAAGAAGTGGTGACAAGGGGAAATTTTCTGGAAAAATTACAGTGGCATGTGTGAGAGAATCAATATTGATGGGCACCAAGGGGGCTATTCTCTTTTTCAGTCCAGGCCAGTTGGAGAAATGTCGACCTGATCATATCATCCCCTCTCCAACTGGCAACTCCCCTTCCCCCTCTTCCCCGTCTTCGTCTTGGGCGGTTTAGCTTTCCCATGAAAGACTATACACGGTAGCTCTCGTAGCGTCCGCTCGGGGTCCTTTACTCCCTTTCCCGCGAGCCATTGTCCCGGATCAGCGAGATCGCTCCCTGCAGTTTCCCTGGCGTTTCTCCTGCATCGTCGTCTCACCTCGCATCGTACTGCGCATTTTCGCACACAACTCGCTGCTTCATCTCACCGAATAACACCCCCCAAGGTACCACGAGGCAGATGTCAGCGAGGGCCTGTCTGCCCCATCATCCCATCACAGTGCCTTCTCTCACCATGATCAACGGGGCTGGAAAGCCTTCGGGCCCTCCTTCGGCAGGCTCTCGCCCGTCCAACCCCGACCCCGACAGCGACGAAGCCATCGCTTTTGCAAGCGATGATGATGATCATGGTGACCATGAGACGCTGTGTCGCAACGGGAAGCGCAAGCGGCCTGTCTCTGTGTCGTAAGTTGCTCTCCCCTGACCTTGGTCTCTTTTCCCTTTGGCATGCTGGGAACATCATCTGTTGTTGGCTTTTTCTTCCGCCTTCTTGATATTGTTGGGAGGTGTGAAGGGAATTAATTGTTCATACTTTGCTTCACCTCACGCCTTGCACACATACTATCGATTTGTTGTCGCAAACCAACGCATCATCGCATCCTTTCTTCCATGTTGCAACTTTCTCAAAATATCATCCATCATTACCATTCTCCATCATGTCACCCTCAGATGCCTGTTCCAGCCCCCCGTCGCCACAATCACCTCTGCCCTCGGAACCTGATCATGAGCTTGAGCCTGAACCTGAGCCTGAACCAGAGTTTGAGATTCAGCCTGAGCCCGATCATGACTTCAACACCAATCTCAAAACCGACCCAACTCACCAGCTGTCCCTTCCCGCCATAAACAACAACTCATCTTCCTCTTCCCAATTCCAAACTAACAATGCCATTCCCAGATGCGAACTGTGCAAGCAGAGAAAGGTGAGCTCCATAATACAACCCACCCCACACGATTCTCTCCCGTCTCGGACGAGACATCCCAAGCCCAAGCCAATGCCCAAGCCCTCCTCCACCCCCGCATACTCTACTAACCCGCTCTATCTCCGATGTCTAGGTCAAGTGCGACCGTGGTCAACCCTCGTGCGGCTGGTGCAGTCGCAACGGCGCCGTTTGCGAATACAAAGAACGAAAGAAGCCTGGCCTTCGCGCCGGCTACGGTCGCGAGTTGGAACAGCGTCTAGACAAGCTGGAGGACATCTTGCGCTCACACGCCGAAATACTACATGCCACCTTAACCACCAATAACAGTGTGGCTCTCGCGGCCAGCATTCGCAACAGCAATCCGAGTCTACCAAGCGAACAGGGCAGCACTCCTCGAGATGCCAATATATTCCGGTCTTCGGAGCCGATCCGTACACCCCAGGCTGATACGGCTCTGTTCCTTCAAAAGGGCCCAGGATCCTTCACTAATGCCCAGACTACCGAATTTGGGGTTCCTCGGACGCCCAGTATCAGTGATGGTTACCACAATCAACAGTCGCTGTCCGCAATTCCATCGCAGTCCAGCCAGTTAGCTCCTATTCAGCCCAGTGCGGCGACACAAGAGTATTATAATTCTTCGCACTCACCTGTGCTGCCCATGTCTACAGCGGCAGGAACATCAACTCCCGATCGCGATATGCCACCCTACGATCTCCTCTACGCCCTTGTCGATCTGTACTTTAAACACATCAATACCTGGTGTCCTATTCTTCATCGAAAAACTACACTCGACACTCTATTTGGTCCGTCTGCCCTGGATGAGACAGACCGGATCCTCCTCCATGCCATTGTCGCAACCACAATGCGATACTCTACAGATGCCAGGTTGACCGAAGAGCGAAGAGCTCATTACCACAAGGTGTCCAAAGAACGTGTTCTTCTGTATGGTATGGAGAACTCTTCTGTCAAATCCTTGCAGGCCCTTGTCATTCTTGCCCTGGATCTGTGTGGTAGTAGTAATGGCCCGCCAGGCTGGAATATTATGGCTCTCATCACCCGATCTGTGGTGCAGTTGGGTTTGGCTGTTGAGACTACATCATCCACTGTTTCCCCTCACTACATGTCCATCTACACTCTCCGGGCCATCACCCTGTCTGAACCAAAAGATTTTATTGAGGAGGAAGCTCGCCGCCGACTCTTTTGGATGATTTACTTGCTGGACCGATATGCCACTATTGCTACCGCCTTCGAGTTTGCCCTCGACGACAAGGAAATCGACCGTACCTTGCCATGCCGCGACGATCTATGGATCAAGAATCACAAGGTGGAAACTCGATGGTTCAAACCCGAAGACCATCGGGAAGAGTCATTGGAGCACGAGCCGGACCATCCTGAGAATCTAGGAGCTTTCGCTCACTACATTGAGATTCTGGGAATCCTCTCCAAGATCCACAAGTTTCTGAAGCAACCAGTCGACATTAGTGCTTTGAGTGATGTAGAAAAGTGGCAGATGCGATACAAGGAGCTCGACAATATGCTCACGTCTTGGAAATTCAGTCTCCCCGGCGAGTTTGGCAACATGGCCAAGCTCTTCCATCCTGGGAGCAAGAGCATAAACTGTACTTGGGTCATGCTTCATGCCACATATCACACAGCCGTCATTCGTCTTCACTCCTCAGCAGCGTATCCCACGACGAGGTCACCTATCTTTACTCCTTCTTACAGCGCCTCGCAAAGATGCCACAGTGCAGTGGAGAATGTCGCTGCTCTGGGCGAGTTTGTGGTCAATAATGGGATGCTGGAGAAACTCGGACCGCCGTTTGCCTTTATCCTCTGGGTGTCGGCACGGTTACTGCTTGTGCATGGATCGACGATTGAGCACAAATTGTCACCGCAGATCCCATTCTTTGTTGATACTCTACGGGAAATGGGCCGATATTGGCCGGTAGCAGCCAGATACTGCAAGCTTCTCCAGCGCGTGCTCGACGAGCATCGAGACAGTGAGCGTCAGGGGGACGGTGTGACGCCGAGTTCCGTCAAGATTCTATCTGATATGCGACGGACGGCTTTCGACTTGGATTTTCTCATCTCTCGTCAGCCGCGGCATGGAGGATCTGCACTCAGCCGACTCCCCAGCGTCACGCCAGCTCGAACACCGGCCCCGAACGAGCTGGAGTACCTGGACGTGTTTGACTTTTTCAACGTTCCTCGTCTACCAGTTGGCGGTGAGAACATCGCAGGAATCAGCAATGGCCAAGCACCAGCGAACGGTGATATGGAAATGGCCAACGGCAACAGCAATGGTACAGAGCTGGCGGTTCCAAACGAGTTCAACATCACCAACTTCATGGTGGATGCCAATAGCGACTGGCTTTTCAAGCAAGAAGGGGGAACGAAATTCATGACTGCCACGTAGAGTCTGAGTGTGCTCCCTAGTTGGATGGTGTAGACACATGCATGGGATTGGTATGATGATATCTGGATTGGGGTGGGCTTTTGCTTCTAGATACCCGAAATACTTTACATGAGCGGCTTTTTGAGTATGGAGTTTGGGGACAAACATCTCTGGTGGATAATTTGGACGGGAAAATTGTACAATAATATGTCACGGCATGCATGGATGTGTGTTGATGACGTTTAACTGTATGTTGCCAAATCACGGCAAAGACAGAACGAGAAAGCAATAATCGGGTATATACACCCCAGGATCAAAACATGGACAGCATCCAGAGGAGCTGTTTGCAAGGGCATTGTGCGAGAATACAAGACATTATCTTTACTTAGTACTATGCATGCAGGTTATATACTACCAATATGTGCTGCGTATATGTACCTGGGTAGCTACGATATCACTCCCAGCTTTAGGCGTCTTCCCCTGTCCACATCACCCAGAATCCGTCTCAGTCGTGTACGTCTTGTCGCTCCCGCAGTACTCTACCCAGCCATCCAAGTCCATCTTCTTGATGGCCTTGCTAAACCTGTCGCTCCCGCTGGCGTCCCCCGTGGTGCCGCAGATGGTCTTCTTGCGCGACGCCTTCACCTTGGGCGCGCCGCTGGGGTACTCGATGTTGAAGACGGGCTTGGAGGCGGCGACAAAGGGCGCAAAGGTGTCGCACTCGGCGTACTCGATGCACTGCTCGTTGACGGAGAAGTGCACGTAGGGGAGCACCGAGGGGATGATGTCGCCGGCGTTCTTGAGGCCCGTCGACATGTTGTACCGGGCGGCTGCGTTGGAGAGGAATTTCATGTAGGAGATGGAGTCGGCTTCTGTGAGGCCGAGGCCGTTTTTGTTTTGCTAGGGGGAGGATGTAAGCATCTTTCTTCATCAAGGGATATGGAGAATTTGTGTGTGAATACTCACATAGCCGTCGACATTGTCGGGATCAATAGCACTACACCCCTTCTCGCTCGCAAGCTTGATCCTCGTCTTCATAATCTTCCTCACGCGCGGACTCGAGATATTCAGCCACTTCTCACCAGGCCACCCATCCAGCGCCTTGCCCAGATCACGCTTGTCAAAGTCCCCCGCGTCGTCGCGCCAGTTCTCCCACGACCCGGCGCTGAAGTAGCATATGACGTGCTTCCCGGCGTCGCGCAGGGCCGCAAACGTCGTGGCGTTGTTGTCGTACAGGTCCAGGTCCCAGATGCCCACGTCGGGCTCGAGGTCGGACACGCTGGCGTTGTCGGCGAGGGAGATGGGCGACTTGAGGATGATTTGCCAGGATGCGCCGACGCTGGGCTTCCACATGTTTGTGTTGTTGACGGGCGCGGCGTCGCTATCGTCGTCTTCGCTGCTGGAGTCGCTGCTGCTATCGTCGTCGCTGTCGTTGCTGCTCTTGTGACGGGTGAGGCCTACGCCCAGGCCGACTGCGAGGCCGATGGCCACGGCGAGGGTGACACCGATGAGGGTGAGTTTCTTCCATAGAGGCCATGAGGACTTTGTTGCTTTTGCGGCGACTTCAGCGTCCGCGGCGAGCGCCGCTTGTTCCGACATGATGGGGTGAATGTCAACGCGATGTCAACTCGATATCATGGGAAACCTGAGGATATACAAACAACTATTTACATGTCCAAAGATTTACATTTATTACCATTAAAGAACATCGGCGCATAATTGCAAGCTGGAGACTCATATTTCGTCTTTCGACCAGAATCCTTCTGTCCCAAGCTCAGCCCCGGGGGTTCCCTCCCGGCCAGACACAAAGGGTCTAGAATCAATCAAAAGGGTCGCCCATGAAAAGCGCTACCCTGAAGGCGCAGCAATGAGATTCGGGGTGACAAGTGGGGGACACAGGGCCGCCTTGCCTTGTAGGGCGTAATTAAGTAATTAATGAAGAATATTATTGAGGCTTTTGGTCGTTTGGTTTGATCCTGATGGATGCGAGCTGTCGGGGTCTAGAACAGCCCCTCGTGAACAACACGACCACTTTGCAAGCTATTTACCTGCATGCATAGCAAGTGTGCACAGAGCTAGACCATCATTTGTTGGCGTTTTCTTCTTCAAAGGCCAAAAACGTCAATCATTCAAGTGCCGTCGATCCCGTCGATCCTCCTCGTGGGAAAAACAAAAACAATCGCCTTGTTCCTCAGCCCAACAAGTGTAAAAGACCCCAACAACCCGTAAGTCCCACAGCCAAGACGCCGTCATTCCAAGACCCGTGAATGCACCTTCGGGACTTGGCCAATACAATGCCAGACAAATCTTCTCCGTATTTAACTTAACGTCTTGAGCACTCGGCATCTTCCGTAGGCAACCCCCCAGAGGGAGAAACGGCGGCTAAGTCGGCAGTCCACTTACGGCGCAACGCCTGGGCGCAGTCTGAACACCACCCGACTAACTAACCTAGAGCAATGGCGCAGTTGAACTCATTCTCAGCTCTGCAAGGGCTGGGGCTGCTGGATGTCTCGATGCAATAGTGAGAATGCAAGGTTTCTTTATTGGTCAATTTTCTTTTAACAGTTTTGCGTTTCTGCTGCATCTTGTCTGGGTAGGTACCTTGTATGTAGGTAGTAAAGAATTACCCAGACCACGCCGTAACTAGCGGGCCGACAACCCGACATGCGAGATGCCATCACCGGGCATCTTTCGGTTTCAGTTCCTTACTGATTGATTGGTGCATTCAGATATGCAGGCTAGAACTATGTCTCGTTCTTCAAGATCAAATCCGTCCGCATACACAACGCGGCTTCAACCCCCTGACATTTGCAACCACCCCATCCTACCAACTACCCATGTCTGATCCAAACCACTTACCAAGCTGTTATGCAAAACACGTCGTCTTTCGATCATCCATACTTCCAAGAGAACCGTGATACAACTACTATGCTATCCCACCTCTTACACACCAAGCCAGCCTCACCATGGCGTCGTCTCCATCACTGGCATCAACCGACAGCCGCCCAGACCACGACGCCAGATTGTGGTGCCATCATCAGCCCCGACTTCACCTCGCTTTCACACTTGAAACGAGCAAGTTTCCCCCCTCCTGCCATCTCCCCGGTCGACATGCCCCTCTCGTCTGCACTCACGGCTCCCCTAAAGGGAAATCCGGAGCTTCAACCGTCCGATGAGGACAGCGACGTGAGATGTTCTTATGGACAGCTGGCTTTATAAGAAGCAGTTGTTTAAATAAGGATCACTTGATCCTTCCTCTCCACGGATACTCATTTCTCAATATCGCAACTTGCACAACACGCCACAGTCATGAAGCTCACCTCAGCTTCGTTCCTAGCCCTGATGGCAGCGGGCTCATCTCATGCCTTCAATTTCAAAAAGCAAGTCCCTCCCGACCTCGTCCAAAACTTTGCCTGGAAGGATCCCTTCACCTCGGACGCCATCGCGTCTTTTGTCCCTACCTGCGAGGCAACCATTAAGCTGGATGCCCTCGAGTACACACTGCACAACCTGATGGACCCGCACCCGGACGGCCTCAGGCCCTGGGGCAACGGCCTCAAAAAGATCTTCTCCGGGCGGGAGTACCCCGGCGGCTGGGCTGGTCTCGATAGGCATCTGCACGACCGTAGCCTGCTGCTGGTTGCCTACGACGGGATCCCCCTCGCGGTGCGGAAGTGGATAGAGGAGCAGGAGAGGACGGGTGGACCTGAAAAGGCTTTATTCGCCGTGTTCGAGAAGCCGGAGAAGGAGGACGAGCAGATCTCCTCCGTGGTAGAGTTCCCGAGCGCCGATGATATTGACCGGGCAAAGGATGAGCAAAAGGTTGCCATCTTTGCTCCGGGAGCGCTATATGGCATCCTACCACTGTGGGCTGCAGAGGATAGCGAGTGCAAGGGTAAGTCTACGCATTCAAAGAAAAAGCCATTGAAAAAACCATTGATCTCTCTTGCTGATCATTGTTGTCAAGACACTCTTTTGAACCTGGGCAACTACAAGTCCACGCCCGAAGATGGCGGCGTGGTGGCCTGGGTGACCCACGCAAAGCCAAAGAACAAGAAGACGGAGCTCACCATCAAAGTGCAGGCTCTCAGGACGAGGACGGCAGGAGACAAGGCTGAGGAGCCAGTGGAGGACAAGCCGGAGGAGACGGGTGTAAAGGACGAGTTGTAACCAGTGAAGATGGAGAAACTTGCATGGTGCATTCCAGAATTGAAATCAATCTATTGCAAGTTGTCACACCTCCCCCGTGAGATGAGGATGCGACATCCATGTACGATTCAGGCCCGGAGCAGCCGAAAGGATTCGTACTCCTTTGTCAGATCAAAGCGATCTGCATTTCAAACAGGTTTGTAAATCCGACATGTCTCCCTTTGATGAGTGTGATTGAGACGTTGTAGGTTCATCTTCTGAGTGAATTGGCGGAGTTGGTGACTCCCATTACAGCCCAAACAAATCCCTTTAGGTAGACATCATAGGGACGGAGTACTTCATTCGAACGCGAATGAGACTATGAAACCCGACAGGTTGACCCAAGCATGGAACGTTGCCATGGAACCAGCCTCGCAGAGCTTGAATCAGCACTACCAACGCCATCAGGCCCCATGACGGAGCAATCAAGCTAAAGTCGGTACCGGTGGTGACGGGAGCGCGGGTTTTTCAAACGGAAAAAGGTACTGACACGACGTACCTACAGTAGTCAACTGTCCGGCGGAAAGCTATTGAAGGAGCTTGGGCTCATGAGTGAGGTGGACTCCGTATGCATGTACTTGTAGTCATACTCTGTGCTGCACAAGTTTCAACGCCAGCCATGTGATTGTGATGCCGTCATGTCTCGTATTCCATCAGAACAAGAATCAAATCAACCAACACCCATGCTCTCATCTCTCATCTCGCATCTCATCTCCAACGGACATCTGTAAGCATCCGAAAGAGGCATGCAAGCATGGCAAGCCAGGGAACCGGGGCCCCCGGATGCGGACCCTCAACGCCGGCCCAAATAGCCAAGCAACCAAGGCCCCAAGTCCCAACACACGCTTCGCAAGCACGCGACAAGTGAGATCCATAATAAAGATTCCATATCTGTGCATGTCTTCAAGGAAAAGAGGAACCACTGCTTTATGCAGGTACTCTGCAAACAAGCGTGAATTAATTGCCGTGGCACGTACAGAGTAGAAGTACAGATGGTAGTTGTGGTGCCAGAGCGTTGGAACAGCTCAACGACGGAACGGGTGGCTGGTGGCTGGGCGGTTTGCTTGGTTGTAATCATTTCACAGGCCTGCATCAAACAAATGCATTGCATGGATGGAGCCAGTCACTGGAGTCAGGTTGAGACAAAGTAAAGAGAGCGAAACAGAGAAAAAGACAAGGCATTGGAGAGCAAGTAATGTGAAGGAGAAAGAGCTGGTGGTTGCAGTCATTTTTGAAACAGATTCCGCAATCAGACAAGTGACGGAACAGGTAGGTGAGTTGATAACGTGCTCTTGCCTTTTTCATTGTTCACTTGTTCACCGTATTTACAGTGACTGCATCTGCAAGTACCTTAGGTACTCCGTAGGTACTGTAGGTACGGAGCACTTGCCTTAGGCACCATGCCAACCATGCTTACCATGCCTGGGTACCTTACCTGGTGCCTTGTGCTGATCACCGATCGCCCACCGCCAATAACTTCTCCGGGATCCGTACCGTACTCCGTCCGTTAGGTAGCGCCTGATATGAAAGCGGTCCATCAGACAACAAACAGGAGACAGGCCAAGACTGAAATTGATTGACTGAGTAAGTGCGGATGTGAACAACAAACCATTTTATACTTCACTGATGCACATGTGATGTGACAGTCTAGCACAGAGTCAAGTAGAACCCGTTAGCAGTACAGATACATTGATGAAGCCTCACTTCACCTCGTCCGTCATCGGTGAGTGCAGTACGCATCATCAACCGCCCATACTTTTTTCTCATTCCCCACGCGCCGGCTTCTCTTTCAATACCACCTGTATCCGTACCTACTTGCCTACCAACTTAGCTACTTTGCGTCCTTCTCCATCTTCATCTGCTCCGAGCATCTTCAACACAAGCGACCGAAACACACCCTGGTACCTCTTCTTCTTATTTTATCCTTTTGTCCCTTTTAGATCATCTACAAGCATCTACAAAGTACCTAACCTAGCGGTGTACAAAGCATTCGCCCTACCTCTCACCGTTTACTACACCTCTTCCTTCTTCTGGCTTTTTCCATCCCACTCTTAGCGAACCATCTTTAATTTCGGGTTTCCCCCCCAGCCAGACCGACCGACGCCAAACCACACCAGACCAGACCAGATCAGATCAGCTCTTTTTTTCCCCTTCCCAACCTTTTTTTTTTTTTTGTTCGTTTTCTCCAATTCATCCGAGCCCTTCTTGAACTTCAGTCAACCTTACGCAATAGCTTCACCCAGCTCGACTCCGAAATCCTCCCCGTCGCCTCACCAATTTTCCTCCTCGATCGAGCTTGATACACATCCATCCCAATACTGTCGGAGCCATGGGAAGCTATACGTTCAAATGGTACGTCTCCATCTTGCTGGCTGGACGTGGCTATCGTCGGGCGCATTAGCTGTGGAAAGCTGTTTCGAGCTATGACTATCCCCAATATCCCCCATCCCCCATCCCCAGCCCCCATATCGTGGTGTCACACTCCACGGCGATATGGATTTGTCTCAGACATGGCCAAGCTAACCACAAGCTTCCTTTTCTACAGGGAACACTCCGCCGAAGAGGTCTACGTGACGGGCACATTCGATAACTGGACCAAGAGCGTCAAGCTCGAAAAGGTCGGCGACATCTTCCAAAAGACGGTCGAGCTTCCCGAGACGTCGGAAAAGATTTACTACAAGGTGCGTTGCTTCTACAAATTTGTCTGGTGTGATTGATGCCCATTGCTTGCCCAACAACCCCCACCAGTTGAGAAGGGATGGCCAGCTTCGCGGACCATAATGGTTCAAGCAAAGCTCTTTTTGTCTGTTCCCAGCCAAACGCTTCGCTGTCATGGCTGGCGCCATTGCCAGTTGT